>VDFB02253609.1:0-66238 GCA_007258455.2 Sequoia sempervirens
GATGTTGGGTATGTTCTGCACCACAAGTGTTTTCATTTCTGAGGTAGATGCAAGGGATGACGGGTCAAAAAATGAGGTAGAAGGTGTAGGCCCCTCATCATTCTTGGGTATTTGGGGGATCTGATAGAACTTGGCCTTGAAATTCTTGCAATAGTAAAAAGGCTCAGGATCTCCATGGATGGTAACTTCTCTACCATCGAAAGGAAACTTTACACACTAACGGTAGGTTTAAGCTATAGCTTTTAGGCCATGGATCAAAGGTTGACCAAGCAGGATGTTGTAGGGAAGATCAAGGTCTAACACTTGGCATGTAGTTTCTACAATGATAGGTCCTACTTGGATGGGCAGTGCAATGATGCCTTGTGATACCCGCTCTTGGTTGTCATATGCTCTGATGGTGGTGCTCTTTGTTTTCTCAATAGTATCCTCTGAATAGCCCAAATTTTTGATCAACTGAAGGGTGAAAATTTTCAAACCAGCACCTCCATCTACTAAGACTCTTTTTTCCTTGTTCTTATGAATGATGACCTCAAGGTGTAAAGCACGATTATGAGATGGTTTCAATGGTAGGTCTTGCTTTGAGAAGGTGAGAAGATGATTAGTGATATTCCCTACCATAGCTTGAAATTATCCGGTATCTATATCTTTGGGGATGGATGATGCAGGTAGAGCTTCCTCTAAGATTTCCCTATGCTCGGGGGATTGTCAGGTGATCCCACAATACTGGTTTACAACTTTTGGCCAAACTGGGCACTGAATTGATTTTTTTCTAACTAAATATTCACTTTCGAGCACCTATAGCGGCTAAACCATGACGAATTTGAAGATGATGCAAACTAGTGATTTGTGACATTTTGTCTTTAGATTCTAAATTTTAAATTTTTTTCAAAAATTTTGGAATCAGATTGCACTTCTTTTTCCATCTCCTTCGAAAACTAGTTTTTTTTAGTAAACACCATGTTTAAGGAGTGATGCTCACCATATACAACATAACTTTTTTTCCATGAAGGATAAAAAAATCAAATTAGATTTGTAACTACAATATCTAAGCTTTCATTTGGTTTCATAGTGTTTATTGAATATTTTTTTCCTTAATCAAGTTTTGAAGTCAAACCAATTACAATTCAAACATAGGCGAACTGTATACAACATAATTTTTTTTGTATGTATCGAAATTATTATTTTTTGTTGGATCAAGGACTTCAATATCTAGTGCACTGATATTTTAAAAAAAAATAAATGATAATCTGCTATTTTTCAACATATGCAGAACATAGAGCTTGATTTTCGGTGAAAAACCGACATTCACAAGAAATAAAAAATAAATATAATAATAAAATTAAATTTATTTAAAATTATACTTTTTGGGAAGATTGTAATAAGCAATACATACTTACAAAAAATAAATTTTAAATGAATTCATTTGATCCCCCAAAAGGTAAACCAAAAGTGGTTTTTAATCAGCATTTTGATAGGTGTAAAGGAGACTCTGTTATAGGTATGGTTTAAAACTAGCGGAGTTCTATCCAAGGGGGTTTGATCTAAGGTGGTTCAATCAAACTCTCTTCAATTGGAATCCTTTAAATGGAACTTTTCAAGGCTTAAATCATTATATTTTCTAAAAATATGTGATATCAGCAAAAATTAGGATCTCCCAGAAATTGTAAACCAATATTGTGGGATCACCCAGCCTCAATAGTTCTAAGATAGAAATCTTTGTGGGGGTCTTCTTAAGCTGATCTAAGAGACTATACTTGCTAGTGCTTGTTGTTGGTTGATTTGGGTGTGCCCTAGATTGAGATGGGACTCCTTAGATGGTGACTTTTCCACATCATGTGGTGACTCCACATTCCACACTAGGCCCTTTGATGGTGACGATGGTAATTATGCTATCACAGGAAGCAACCACATTGGAATAGGTATGCTTCACGTTTAAGTAATCCTTAGCTTTCCCTATGTTGTTTCCTTTGCTATGATCCGATATAGGGGACTTGTATATCTTAAGATCTTGATTATCGTCTAGTACCTCAACAGATATGGAGTCACTCTCTATAAGGTCTTGGATAATATTTTTGAGTCACATGCAGTTCGCTATCTTGTGTCCTTTGATTTGGTGAAAATCACAAAGATCTTTTTCATTATACCAGGGCAGTTTATCTTATGGTTCTTGGTAGTTTTCAAAATTTGGAAGTGTTATCAAGTTTGACCATACCAATTTATTCATGATAGTCTCAATGGGTTCCAAAAACTATGTGTATTTACGTTTCAGATAGTTGTTCTTGTTGGGAGTTCTTCTTTGTTGAGTTTCGTTGTTGATTTGGTTATTTTGTGGTGGTGTTTTTTGTTGCATAGTTGGTTGAATGTTAGCTGTTTTATTTTTGTTTGGCCTAGGAGCACTTAGGACTACTTTAGGATCTACCATGTCATCATTTGTCACATTTTTGTTCTTAGCCCAGACACAAGGCTTGTCATTTGAACTAGTTGATGGTCAGTTGTCTTTGTATGCTTGAGCATTTCCCTATGAGATTAGAGCTCTCTCGATGTTAAGGGCTCTAGGGAAAAGTTCATCATAAGATGTGATGCACTACATTTTCAAGTGGAAGGATAGATCTAGATCTAGATTTTCTATGACAATGCCCACTTGTTATTCATTAGGAATTGGCCACTTTATTTTACTCGCTCTTTGCCTCCATCATTGCAAGAAATTGGAAAAATATTCTCCCTTGTTTTTTTTTAGAGTATATAACTCTTCTAAGCTTACATCCATGTCAAGATTGAAGGAGAAGTGATCAATGAATTTTTCAATGATTTCTTAGAAAGTTTTGATACCGGGAGGAAATTGAGAAAACCAGTCCATGGCTAGACCTATTAAACTTTGTGGAAAGAGGTGCATCAAATAGGACTCATTATAGGTGACCTCCATACACATGATGTTAAACTCTTTGATATGGTCCACAAGACTTCCTCTCTCTTTGTATTTATCAGATTTGGGGATTTCAAAACTAGGAGGGAATAGTACCATTGCAATGTTTCGATCGAATGGATATGGGCAGAGGTTTTGTGTATGGTTTTTTCATTTTTCCCATTTGGATATCTTGCATTTCTTGTGTTAGCACCTTGATTTGTGATGCCATATCATCTAGTGGACTTGGTGGAGAAACATATGTGGTGTATGGTGGGATGGTGGATGAAGTGTATGTGGGATTCTGATATGATGAGGTGTTGTATGGGGTGTATGGTGGTGTAGGATTAGGTGATGATGGTGTAGATGTATATGTTCCTAACGTGTTCGGGTTGACAATGTTTTGTTGAGGGTTATAGTATAATCCTTGTTTTTGTTGTTGTTGCACGAGAAATTGTTGTTGTTGGTCATATTGTTGAGCTTCTTGTTGTTGTTGGGAATGTTTATGTTGTTGAGCTACTAGGGCTGCTTATTGTGTGACTAAGGTTGCTTCTTGTTGTTTTTGTTGTTGTTGTGATGCTAAGGTTGCTTATTGTTGTTGTTTTTGTCGTTGTTGTTGTTGTGTTGCTAAGGCTGCTTGATGTTGTTGTTGTTGTTTTTGTTGTGCTACTAAGGTTGTTTGTTGTTGGTGTTCTTGTTCTTGTTGTGTGACTAAGGTTTCCTCTTCCTGTTGTTGTTGTTGGAATGCTTGTTGTAAAGCTAGGGCATGTGCTTGCAATGTAGGATCAATCAATGGTAGGCACATCTGTGATGGGTTTTGGGTGTTGATGTTTTGTGTGTGTTGCATATTATTGATGAGAGGTTGGGGGGTTGCTCGGTTTAACATTCCTTGCAAGATAGTGGATTGAGATGGAGGAATGTAAGTTTGAGGTCCCATTTGATTTTGCATGACTTGGGGAATGAATGGTAAAGATGATGATGGCACTATTAAATATTGTGATGTTAAGGGCATATTAGGACCTTGGGTCCACTGATTGAAAGGATTCCCTTGACTTATGTTTATGATATTCCCTTGTGTTTGAGATGTGGTCAAGGTATTACCTTGGTTGATGGGGTTTTTGATCAAGGGATTATTTTTATGTGGGTTGATGATGGATGGAATAGATGTATTTTGGGCAACCGCTAGGTTTGATGTATCAATGGGGGATTAGAAGAAGATGTTCCATGTTGCATTAAAAAATGATTTTTCATGAGGGTATTACCTTGCCCTTTTGGGTCTATTTATAATACTTGGTCCACACTAATTTGTGGGATGTTGGGCAGACTTGTGGTACTCATAAGTATGGATGAAGATGGGTGTTCTCGATATGTTGAGGTTGTTGTGGAGTAATAGAGTGTAAGTGGTTTATGTTGATGTAGAGAATTCTTGGGGACAAGGGGAATTCCAAATGATGGTGTCCAAGTGGTAGTTTGAGGAGGATTGGTATCAAAGGTACCCACAAATGTTTTTCTTTCAAATGGAAGAGTATGGCCAAAGTCTTTAGCAAGACTAGATGCAATACTAGGTGTTGGTGTTTGATTGAGCCCTAGTGATGGAGTTTTTTGAATAGTGGGTGAAGTTAATCCTTGTGTCAATGATTGTGTAATAAAATATGGGGAATTGGGAACTATGTTTTCTAAGGCTTGATGCTCCATGATTTCTTCTCTAGTAAGTCCAAATGTATTGCTCGTGACATCTTCTATATCATGGGGTCCTGATGGAGACGAGGGTTGTTGTGATAGGGTAACATGACTTCTCAGATTAAATCCCAGAGGATTAGGATCATTTGAGGTAAATGTGACTTTGGTTTTGTCCATGATTCTCTTGTGTTATGATCTTGTTTTTACCATTAATTTTGGGTCACCTATGGGAGAGTTGTGTTGAGATTTGTAATGTTTGGACTCTCTAGTTGACTCAAATCTAGGTAAAAGGGATGCTCTAAGTATTTTTGGAGCAATAATGGTAGTGGGAGATGAAAACATGAATGATATGGGGAGTGATCTTCGCAAACATTTTGGGACAACACTTTTGACTTGTTATGCCTTACATAACCACCCCCACTTTGATCTGGATCGAAATGGGTCCCCCTTTCTCTCTTTTTTCTTTTTCTCTTTTGCCTTTGGTTTTCTACCTTAGGCGTTTTTCTTTAAAAGTTCTGCTGGAGGTGGAACCGGGACAAATACTGGACTTGGAAATTCCTTCTTAGTTTTGGTCTTTTTTCATCCCCGGTTCCGGTTCCAATTCCGGTTCTGACTTTTTTTCTTTGCCTTCTTCCTTCGTTCTTTGCCGGAGTCGGGTCCGGGGCGGGATTTGGAATGTTCAACTTTCTTAAAGTTTCTTATTTTGGTTCCGTCTCGGGTCCGACCCCACCCTTTTCTTTCCTCTTTGTTGGTCTTGGTCTTTTTGTGTCCTTTTCCTTAGGTGTTTCCTTTTGCGGCCTTTCGCATTTTTGTTTCCCTTTGTTTTGTTTGTTTGTTTTGAGGGACCCGGGACCAGAACAACTTCCGAACTTGGAACTTTTTCCAAGCTCTGTTTTTGTTCTTTCCCCTGTCCCAGTTCCGCCGCTTTGGTCTTTTTCTGCCTTGTGTATCATTTTCTGTTGTTCTGCCGGACTCAAAACCAAAACAAACTCCGAACCCTGAAACTTGGAAAAGTTTTTGGTTCAGATTTGGTTCCAACCCTAGTTCCGCCTGGTTCATTATTTTGCTCCGGCTCCGCCGGTGTTTTGTTCCCGTCCTTTGCATTTTGGGGTTTCCTCCAGGGCGCAGAGCCGGGTCGAGGTATGAACTTAAGAAGTATTGGTTGTTTCCCTGGCTCATTCCCTCCCCGACTCCGGCCCCGGTTCCGGTTTTCTTTTGAACCCGCCCCCACCTGTTTTGAGGGACTGGAATGTCATTTTTTTTTGTCGTGTTTTGCCCCAGTCCCGGTTCCACTAGAACTTGTTTATGTTTTGCTTCTCATGCCTGTGTTGGCTCCACCTCCACCAGAGTTAAGTTTATTTTTTGTAAAAGGGCATAATGTTAATGATATTTTTGAGATTCAAAGGACTAACGAAGATCTAGTTTTACAGGGGTCAAATTATGTGCGTGATGAGGTGTCTCAAGGATCTCGGCGGGAGTTCTGAGCTCGGTGGAATGTCTCACCGACTCAATGAAGTCTCACCGACTAGTGCAAAGGGGAGTTCGGTGTAATGTCTCACCGACTCAAAAGGGTCTTGGCGACACCAAAATTTGGCGAAAGGAAATGAATGCAGCGGGAGGTCTCACCGATGACCCAGGGTTACACCGATGACAAGGATAGATGAAAGATTGTGATGTCGATATAGGGCCCCAGCAAAGAAAATGAGTCTCCCCGATAGGAAAAGGAGCTTGCCAAGGTAAATCCTTCACCAAAAGGTCTTGGCGAAGGGAGAAGGTTACACCGAAGCAAAACAGAAGCCGATCGAAAAGAGGGGCCCATTGAAGAAAAATGAGCTCGGGGAGAACAAATGGATGTCGCCGTAGCTCTCGCCGATCGGAGGAAGTCTTATTGAAATAAAGAGGCATCGGCATAGCTGTTGGAGTTTGCTAAGATGTCTCGGTGACCCTGAGGTGTCTTGCCGATGGAATCAAACAATTTGGAAAAGAGAGGAGATCTCGACATAAGGTCTCATCGAAGAGGAAAAGTCTCGCCAATATGAAGGAATATTGGCATAATCTCTTGCCGATTCAGCAGGGTCTAGCCGAAATGAAACAAAAGTCACCGGAGGATGGTTGGCTCGGTGTGATGTCTCACCAACTCATTAGGTTCATACCGAAGCAAAAAAAGAAGCTCGACGCTTTGCTTCCATGGAAGTGGTCAACGTACAAAGCAAGCAGAGAGCCAAAGGTAGAGGATAAATTCATGAGTCAAATGGACAGTTGTGACTACTACTAGTGAGGAGGTAGCTAGGCATTAATGGCGATATTTTGGGGCACTCGAGGTGGACATGGAGGCATAGAAGTTATGGCGATAGGTGCAAAATATCTGTGGATCTTTCCAGGGATGATCTTTTACCAGCAGAGATGGCAAGGAGGGCGCATTGAATGCAAAACCGACTCCCTTCAAAAGATCTGGGCGCCGACTTCTTGAAACCATGTGATATTTTGCAAACCCTAAAAGCGGGTGCCAACTTTCTCTTCAGGAGAAGATATGTATATATGGCATGCTTGCCTTTTTGAAAAGTGGTTCCGAAAATTTCTAGTTCCACAATTTTTTAGTGTTAGCACTTCTAGATTAGAACTTCTAGGTTTAGAGAACTTTTTAGAGCTAGAACTGTTAGGGTTTAGTCAGCTAGTAGAAGGAGATCGAGTTGCATCTTGATTCTCAGTAATGAGAGCTCATCTTGTCTTCTTGGTTAGCAGTCAGTTTCTTTTTAGTACCAGATGGTAATGTATTTCCAAAGTTCTTCTAGTTTAGATGGAAGCAGTCTGAAGATACAGGTTTTCTATACACTGGTGATTGTGCCAGATTTGTAAATGTTGCTTATCTGTCTAACCCATAGTAGAAGCAACCAGATTCGAATCTACTTCATATTATGTTCCAGAAAGGTATTTATTTGAAATTAATCATTTGATTTTGAAAGCTTTCAAGGAATGAAATTTCATTTTTATCTTTTATTTAAATGGTAGTTTATAATCAGATGTTAAAATCAACGATGTCAATGAATGCAACTATGTGTTGATCACTAGTTAATTTCGTTCTTCAGTTTTAGGTTAGCAAATTCCTTGAAGTTAGCAAAGTCTAGTTAAGGTTGAATGAATTATTGTTCATTTCTGTTTCAACACCCTGATCCATCTTTTTATATTTCTTTAAAACCCCTAGTTAGTATAGGATTTATTTCATGTTTGATCTTGGAGCAATCCAGAAGCTGAAAACCAGCAGGCCCCTTGAATATTACTGTTGCATTGGCCACTGAGCAACATCAGTGCAGTTGAGACCCAACTACCAAGACCTTGGGAGCTAAGGTATCCATGTAATCATCTTTCTCTTTCAGGAGAAACAGAGAAGCAATTTTCTATTTAGCTTTGTTGTGGTGCCAAAATCACCATCAACAGGAGAACTAGCGCTAGAAGGAGGGCCTAGAAGGGCATGCTGGATAAAACTGGATCATCCTCTTCAGAAAGACCCCATAGAGTTCTTCGATCAACTTGGAATCCATCATCTTTCATAGAACTCAAGACCCCAACAAGACATAAACATCACAGAACTGGGGTAACCATTATTCCACCCTTATCAGCTCTGCTCACTCCACCAGGATTTTCACCCATACCTCAATGGATACCCATTAATCCACCAGGCAATTCATCTCAATTGTCATTACAGCTAGTTCAACCCATACAACATCTAGCTCAACCACCACCGCCGCCACTAATGGCATTTTTCAAGAATAATCCCTCTCCATTGGGGACTATTCCTAGAGGTTTTCACGACCTGCCCAAGAACCCTGAGAAATTCTGCCCTAAGTATTTTCATGGTGAATCAAGGAGTGTTGAAGAAAACATACATGCTTTCAAGGATGTGTGTACCTGAGCTCAAATAGCTCATCATGATGTGTTTTGTAGGCTATTCCCTTATTCCTTGGGAGACATGGCATATAACTGGTATCTTAATCTTCCTCAAGGCTCTATTCTGTCCTGGACAGATTTGGAAAATGCTTTTATCAATCAGTTTAGAGTCTATGTGGACCCAGCTCTTTTGTATCACCAATTTGCTACCATAAGGAAGGAACCAGGTGAATCTTTTCCTTTATTCAATACTAGGTTCCAAAGAATGTATAGGAGGTTGTAGGATCCCTATCTAGTTACCGAGGATAGTGCCATTCAAGCATACTTTAGGGTTATAGACCCTTTGTTGGGATTGTTCTTACAAAGAACTTATCTTCCAGCGGATATTGATACCATGTCCAAGGTTTATCATTTAGCCATTAAGTTGCAGCAACAGACTAACTCTCAACTAGGTTGGGGGGGAGGTTTTCCTTTAATCGGGTATCAGACGCCTAGTACACCCCCTTTATTCAATACCATTCTAGGAGTGTCTCCTTCCCACTATGGGCCTAGGTCTGAATTGCAGACTCAACCTCTTGTCACATTCTTTGCTACTGGAACTTCTGATCTCTTTCAACAACCACAGGTTCTTTCAAGTTCTCACAGTCTTCATAACCAAGTTGGAACCACAAGCCATGTTGATTAGCCACTTATTGCTAAGGTTGTTGAAAGTGAAAAGACTATTCAGCTTACCAATGAAGTAGAAACCTTGAAGAAAATGTTGTCCCAAGTCACTAATGATATGGCTTAGCTCTGTTTGAACCCCTCTCAAAACCAAGGGAACTACCCTAATCAGAACAGCAACAACCAGGGTACCTACCTGAATAACAATAACTACAACCAAAGACGTTACCAAAACCAAAACAGAGGGTACAACCAGAGGCTGAATAATAACAAGCAATGGAATATAGGGTCTAATAACGGTGGAGTCCCTCACAAATATCAAGCAAATGAGGAGAGGTCACATACTGCAAATGTGGCCGACCTCAACTTCATGACCAATTGGTGTAGGCTGCATAATATAGCAACTCATTCTGAAGTGAACTGCCCTGAACTGGAGAAGATGGTCAAAATGGCACACAAAGATGCCCACACATTTCAGGGGAATTCACACAAAGGAGGCGACTCAGCGGATACTGCAATGACTTATGAGCTCTTCGAGGAGGAGCCCTCATTTCCAAGGCAAGAGGAGAATGAACAAGAGGAGGATTCATATGATGCCCAGGATTTTCAGACAAAGGGAGGACACTTCCTGAGAAATCAAAGCAAGGGGCCATTCACCATATCAGCACCGCCCAATCACATGGTACCCCCAAATCAAGGCACTAATAACAATCCTCCCCCACCAAAAGGACCACCTGATTTCCATAGCAAGGGTGATTCTTTTGGTATTTCCAAAGGTACTGCCAGTTCTAACCTGGAATTTGATATTATTGCTGAGATGCAGAGACAGAAAACTTCTTTGTCATTCTTTGACATTTTGAAGTGGTACCCTGCCCAAAGGGAAATAGTGCTAAAAGCCTTAGAGCAAGCCGACAAGTTGAAAGGAAAGAGTAGGATGACACCTGTTGGGGACGTGAATGCAACCTTATACAGAAATAAGGTAGGTACTCCACCCTTCCTTTTAAGTTTAAGAATTTTCGGGAAGAATCTGCACAACTGTTTATTGGATTCAGGAGCTTCAGGAAATGTCATGCCATTTTTTGTGTGTAAGAAGTTGGGATTGGACCCCATTCAGACAAATAAGAAGGTCATTCAACTAGACAAAATAGAGGTCAATGTGGTGGGGGAATTAAGAAACATACACGTTCAAGTAGGATCAGATCCTAGGATCCTAACAAACATAGACATCCAAGTGGTAGACATCCCCAAAACCTATGGTATGCTGCTAAGCAGAGATCTGATGAAGAGCCTAGGAGGATACCTTTTCCTTGAATTTTCACATATGTGGCTACCATGGAGAGGAATCCCTACTCAGATCAGGATTGAGAGTGAGCCTCGCCTCAAGCATATCATTACTGAATATGACTGCCACAATGAGGTAGCCTATTTCAAAACTGGGATAGGTGTATATAAAAAATAAGCCTTAACCTTTTCTATTTTGGATCCTAAAGAACTGCCCATACAAAAGCCCCGTTACTTTGTAATTAATGAGAACCAACAAGATTTGATCAGAAAACTATAGCAAGATCAGCTGATCTTGGGGGAAAATGTAGATTTACAAAGTCTCCTGCTCCCCAATTGGTGCAGGGTACACTATCAAAACCACTCTAAAATAACTTGTCAACCCTGCATTGACATTTTAAAACATGTTTCCCAAGCTGAGGAAGCTGGCACAAGTTGCCCTAAGACCATTTCGGACTGCTTCCCATTTGAGGCCAAGGAAGTGACCATGTTAACCAGGGATATAACATTTGCAAAAGAAATCCCTCTTCAAATTGAACATACCCCAGACACACGCCCAAATCAGCATACTGATGAGGAGCAGTCCTAAGATTTGCTTGACACCCCTACACTCACGGATATACCAAAACCCAAGGGGTTAACCCAAGAGATAAATAAATATCAAAAGGACAAACTTGGGCCACATGATGCATCTGAAAAGGGATTGGGAAGTATTCCTGAGAAACCTACTAAACAACCATCCCCTGTGTTTAATTCAAAAGAATCAACCCCTGCTTGTGATCAGTTGTGGACCCTTACCTTTGATGGATCCAAGTCCAAGACCGGTTGTGGTGTTGGAATTGTGTTAACCAGCCCGAAAGGGAAGGTTTTCTTTGCTTCTTACAGGTTGCAATTCCGATGCACTAATAATGTAGCCGAATATGAAGCTCTGGCACGGGGATTAATGTTTGCACACAAGAAGAAAGTCGCACCCTTGATGGTTAAGGGAGATTTAGAAGTGGTTGTTAAGCAAGTGCACAGCCAGTACACATGCCACAATAAAAGGCTGGCAGCATATAGAAACAGGGTGTGGAATCTGATCGATGACTTTGATGCCTCTGGGATTAGTTTAATCCCTAGAGAAGAAAATTAGGTGGCTAATTCATTAGCAGTCGCTGCAAGCACCTTGGAACCTATGCAAGGCTCCAAGTTTAAAAGATTTTTAGTTGAACTGATGTCCACCCCAGTTGTTCCTAACAATATCAAGAACTTTCAGGTCTTTGAGGATGATCGTCACATTCTGGCTTTCTTATCCAGCTCAGATGTCTTTGAGGGGAAAATTATTGATGAGTCTAACAGAGATCAAGGGGATTAGAACCCTGAAGAATGTGATACAAAAGAGGTGCTTAATCTGAAAAGTAATAACATTCCCAAGGGAATGGTTGCTCTAGAGAGAATCTTTGATTCAGACCCAAGGGCTCGAGAGAAGGCATCAGCTGAAGAAAAGGGAGGTGAATATGAGACAGTTAACCTAACTGACTCGGGTCTTGAAAGGAATGTCTACATAGGGAAGGCCTGCTCTGAAGCAATCAGGGAAGACATATTGAGGGAACTTAAGAAATATATTGCTGCTATAGCTTGGGGATATGAGGACCTCCAGACATTTAATGCTTCGGTTATGACTCACACTATTCCCTTAAAGCCCGAAGCTAAACCTTTCAGACAGAAGCAGCGCCCTGTTAATGCTTTGATTGAACCATTGATCTATAAAGAGGTTCAGAAAATGTTGTCAGCAAGAATAATATTCCCTATGCGCCATTCAACATGGGTGGCTAACTTAGTCCCGGTTCGTAAGAAAAGCAGGGAGATCAAACTATGCGTTGACTTTAGAAATTTGAAAAAAGCCTCAGAGAAGGATAATTATCCACTTCCTTCTCTGGACGAGGTTCTGCAGACCATCAATGGAGCACAAATGATGTCATTCTTGGATGGTTACTCTAGATATAATTAGGTTATGGTCAACTTTGAAGACAGGATGAAGACGGCTTTCACTACCAAGTGGGGGACGTTTGCATACAAGAGGATGCCCTTCGGTCTGATAAATATTGGAGCAACTTTCCAGCGTGCCATGGATATAGCTTTCAAGGATCTGATTGGCAAATGCATTATTGTTTACATTGATGATTTGACAGTATTCTCCAAGGATAGATTGAATCATGCTGTAGACTTAGCCAAAGTTCTTGAAAGGTGCATCCAGTATGGAGTCTCCTTAAATCCCAAAAAGTGTGTGTTCGGAGTTTCTGAAGGGAAGCTCTTGGGACACATAATTTCAGAAAATGGAATATCCATTGACCCAGAGCGAGTTGAGTCCATTCTCAAGATAGCCATGCCAAGGAGCAAGAAGGAGATGAGATCCTTCTTTGGAAAGATCAACTTTGTGAGGAAGTTCATCATAGGCTTTGCAGAAATCGTGAAGCCCTTGAATGAGATGATGAAGAAGGATGCCATAATAGAGTGGGCTGATGAGGCGAAGGCGGAATTTTCTCAAGTCAAGCAATCCATATCGGAAGCTCCAATCCTCACTAGCCCTGATTATTTGAGGTCGTTTTACATCTACTCTTTTGCCTCTGAACATTCGTGTGCGGCTATATTAACTCAACGAGGAGAAGAGTTAAAGGAGAGGCTGATTGCTTTCATGAGTTCTCCCTTCAAAAACGCTGAAACTAAATACCCACCTCTTGAGAAGCAAGCTTTTGCGCTGGTCCGAGCTATTAAAAAATTTAGGCACCTCATCCTCCGAAGTCAGATCATTGCTGTCAAGTCTCTACTGATGCAGAGCAAACTAGGAGAAAGAAGAGGGAAGTGGATGGTCATCTTACAAGAGTTTGATTTAGAGATACGTCCCATGAAATTAGTCAGGGGTACGGGTTTATCTCAGTCCATGGCTGATGCTGGTAACAACGTTATTTGTCAACAATACACTACCTAGTCCTTCTCAAATGACCCATGGTATGCTGATCTCATTTCTTTCATGCTCAATAATCGGTATCTGGAGGGAATGAACGCCACTCAGAGGAGAGCCCTAAGACTGAAAATCTCACACTATATGTTTAAAGGAGGGCTCCTATACAGAAGGAATTTTGAAGGAGTGTACTTAAGATGCCTTGATCATCAAGAGGCTAAACATGTGATCTATGAGTTTCATGGGAGACATGGCACAGGTAATGGATCTGCAGATTCATTAGCACACCAGATCCTTTGATCTGGCTACTACTGGCCCTGTGTATTCAAGGATGCCCATCAGCATGTGCAAACATGCCACACATGTCAGATTGTTGCACCAAGGGAACGCCATGCAGCCATGCCATTACAACCCGTTTACAAGGTGAGGCCCTTTGCCCAATGGGCATTGGATTTTATTGGGGTTATCAACCCAAACTCTAATGCAGGGCATAAATTCATCTTGACTACTACTGACTACTGCACGAGGTGGACAGAGGCCATACCTTGCAAAAACAGCACAACGGAGGTAGTGATCAAGTTTCTCACCGAGTGCATCACTACAAGGTTTGGGGTACCCTTCGCTCTGGTATGTGACAATGGTTCTGCTTTCTCCTCTGCAGACTTTATTTCTTGGGCCTATGATCACAAGATTGTCTTAAAGTACTCGTCAAATTATCACCCGCAAGGCAACAGAGTTGCAGAGTCTACCAATAAAAATCTCTTAGGGGTGATTAGGAAGTTGTTAGAACATAACCCTGGAGACTGGCATACCCAGCTGAGATTCGCACTATGGGCAGATAGGACTAGGATTAAGGCTACCTTAAACACCTCACCATTAAAGCTAGTATATGGCCAAGAGCCCATTTTTCCCATTCATCTTCAAATACCTGTCCTTGAGTTCATGCAGAAGTTCTACTCTAAGGATAATAGGATAGAAGTCAGATTAGCTGCTTTGTTGAAATTAGAAGAACAAAGAGATGCGGAATTGCAGCAATTCTTTAGGCATCAGGCTGTTGTCAAATGTTGGTTTGACAAAAGAGCCAAGATAAAAGCTTTTAGGATATCAGACCTAGTGCTCCTATGGGACAAAGCCAATGAAAAGAAAGGCAGTCATCAGAAATTTGACAAACTCTGGCTGGTTCCTTATCAAATTGTTGAGATCTTAGGAGAAAATGCTTTCTGATTGAGTAGTTTAACTGGAGAACCTGTCCCCTTGCCTATCAATGGACAGTTTCTTAAGCACTATTTTGAATCATGAGGTTGGCGTTTGGTTTGGATAGGTAGAATATTTATATAAATAATTTCTGCTTGTAAATAATCTTTGTATGTAATATGTCATTCTTTGTACAAATAATGTGGCTCTTGTTTGTAAATAGTTTGTTGTTTTGTTGCTCTTCTTCCTGTTCTTTCTTTCCGTTTCCTTTGTTCTTTGTTTTTGTTTTATTTTTTTCTTTGGGGTTGATCTGTTTCTTTCCATTTTGAATTGTGGATTGTTGTCTGAAGCATGCTTTGGTCATTAGGAGAGAAGTGGTTTAGATATTTTCAAGTTCTTTGATTGGAGGATTTTTTCCTCAATTCGTTGTTTCATGCTCGTTTTCAATAAAGTTGTGGAAAGTTTTAAAACAAGGTGCCAAGTAAGTAACTCTCATCAGCTCCCCTGAATCTGTCACAAATTATCAAGATCATCTCCTCTTATAAGGGTATATTTGTCCTAGGACTATGGTGTTGTAAGATTTGAGTGAAAAATCCGATCTCCCAAGTGCTATTATGAGGTCCATGGTAGTTTTCAACCCAAATCGGATGTTAAACATCTGACATATTGAAAAGAAAAAGAAAATTAAATGAAAAATGTGAAACTCCAAAAGAAAAGAAAAGAATTATCAAAAGAAGAGGAGTCAATGTGAATGGGTGATTCCAATATCTCTACCGGGGCTATGGACGCCTGACTGGCAGTAGAAAAATGTTGTGAGATAACTTGAGGTATCTCCGTCGGGGATATGGACGCCTGACTGGCAGTGAAGCAATGCCTGGGATATCATTGCACAAAGGGAAATCAACTCATGTAGCTCAAATCTTACACATTGTTCTCCGAAAGATGAGGAAAACTTCATAAGAGAGTGATGCATAGTCAAGCACACACATAGATTCAGGGGGTAGCCATTGATTGACTTACATTTGAGATTCTAGCTCTACCTTGCTTGTTATAACTGACCCAACTAGAGTTGTCCCGTTCATGAACCAGGAGTTTTGGGTAGTTGAATCCTTCATATTCTTGAAAATGGTTAAACCATTTTCCCAGCCGAGTTGCCATTTGTTATGCCTTGCATAACCACCCCCACTTTGATCTGGATCAAAATGGGTCCCCCTTTCTCTTTTTTGTCTTTTTCTCTTTTGCCTTTGGTTTTTTGCCTTAGGCGTTTTTCTTTTAAAGTTCTGTCGGAGGCGGAACCAGGACCAATACCAGACTTGGAAATTCCTTCTAAGTTTTGGTCTTGGGCTTCTGATTGCTCCAAGATCAAACATGAAATAAATCCTATACTAACCAGGGTTTTAAAGAAATATAAAAAGATGGATCAGGGTGTTGAAACATAAATGAACAATAATTTATTCAACCTTAACCAGACTTTGCTAACTTCAAGGAATTTGCTAACCTAAAACTGAAGAACGAAATTAACTAGTGATCAACACATAGTTGCATTCATTAACAGTGCTGATTTTCACAACTGATTATAAACTACCATTTAAACAAAAGATAAAAATGAAATTTCATTCCTTGAAAGCTTTCAAAATCAAATGATTAATTTCAAATAAATACCGTTCTAGAACACAATATGAAGTAGACTCGAATCTGGTTGCTTCTACTGTGGGTTAGACAGATAAGCAACATTTACAAATCTAGCACAATCACCAGTGTACAGAAAACCTATATCTTCAGACTGCTTCCATCTACATTAGAAGAACTTTGGAAATACATTACCATTCGGTACTAAAAAAAAACTGACTGCTAACCAAGAAGACAAGAGGAGCTCTCATTACTGAGAATCAAGATGCAACTCGATCTCCTTCTACTAGCTGACTAAACCCTAACAGTTCTAGCTCTAAAAAGCTCTCTAAACCTAGAAGTTCTAATCTAGAAGTGCTAACACTAAAAAATTGTGGAACCAGAAATTTTTGGAACCACTTTTCAAAAAGGCAAGCATGCCATATATACATATCTTCTCCCGAAGAGAAAGTCGGCACCCGCTTTTAGGGTTTGTAAAATATAGCGTGGTTTCAAGAAGTCGGCACCCAGATCTTTTGAAGGGAGTCAGTTCTACATTCAATGCACCCTCCTCCTCGTCTCTGCTGGTAAAAGATCATCCTTGGAAAGATCCGCAGATCTTTTGCACCTATTGCCATAACTTCTACGCCTCTGTGTCCACCTCAAAACTCCAGCAGAGCTACCTCGAGTGCCCCAAAATATCATCATTAATGTCGAGCTACCTCCTCACTAGCAGTAGTCACAGCTATCCATTTGACTCACAAATTTATCCTCTACCTTTGGCTCTTTGCTCGCTTTGTACGTTGACCGCTTCCATGGAAGCAAAGCGTCGAGCTTCTTTTTTTGCTTCGGTATGAACCTAATGAGTCGGTGAGACATCACACTGAGCCAACCATCCTCCGATGACTTTTGTTTCATTTCGGCTAGACCCTGTTGAATCAGCAAGAGATTATGCCGATATTCCTTCATATTGGCGAGACTTTTCCTCTTCGCCAAGACCTTATGTCGAGATCTCCTCTCTCTGCCGAATTGTTTGATTCCATCGGAAAGACACCTCAGGGTCGCTGAGACATCTTAGCAAACTCCAACAGCTACGCCAATGCCTCTTTATTTCAATAAGACTTCCTCCGATTGGCGAGAGCTACAGCGAAATCTATTTGTTCTCCCCGAGCTCATTTTTCTTCAGTGGGCCCCTCTTTTCGATCGGCTTTTGTTTTGATTCGGTGTAACCTTCTCCCTTCACCAAGACCTTTTGGTGAAGGCTTTACCTTGGCGAGCTCCTTTTCCTGTCGGGGAGACTCATTTTCTTTACTAGGGCCCTATACCGACATCACAATCTTTCATCGATCCTTGTCATCGGCGTAACCCTGGGTCATCGGCGAGACCTCCCGCTGCATTCATTTCCTTTCGCCGAATTTTGATTTCGCCAAGACCCTTTTGAGTCGGTGAGACATTACACTGAACTCCCCTTTGCACTAGTCGGTGAGACT
Source organism: Sequoia sempervirens (assembly GCA_007258455.2). NCBI lineage: Eukaryota > Viridiplantae > Streptophyta > Pinopsida > Cupressales > Cupressaceae > Sequoia > Sequoia sempervirens. The sequence goes on from VDFB02253609.1 coordinate 17,645, forward strand.
TCATTGAGTCGGTGAGACATTCCACCCAGCTCAGAACTCCCGCCGAGATCCTCGAGACACCTCATTACGCACATAATTTGACCCCTGCAAAACCAGATCTTCGTTAGTCCTTTGAATCTCAAAAATATCATTAACATTATGCCCTTTTACAAAAAAGAAACTTAACTCCGGCGGAGGTGGAGCCAACACAGGCATGGGAAGCAAAACACGACCAAAAAAAAAATGACATTCTGGCCCCTCAAAACAGGCGAGGGCAGGGTCAAAAGAAAACCAGAACCGAGGCCGGAGTCGGGGAGGGAATGAGCCAAGGAAACAACCAATACTTCCCGAGTTCCTTCGACCGGTTGGTGCTAGGAAACTTAAAATGAGCGGGAACAAAACTTAGGTGGGCGGAGCAAAATAACGAACTGAAGCAAGCAGGAGGTCGAGCCAAATCCAGACCGAAACTTTTCAAGTTTCGAGTTCGAGTTCGATTCGATTCAGTCAGGTGGTGCTGAAAAAAGATAAAGGCAAGAAAAGCCTGAGAGTGGCGGAATTGAGACGAGACAAGGAGAACAAGACTTGGAAAGGTTCCAGGATCGAGCCGTTCAGTCACCGGGTCCCTCAAACAAGTAGCAAACAAAAGAAACAAATGCGAGCGCAAAACACTAAGGCCAAGGACACAAAAGATGAGACCAACAAGGGGAAAAGAAAAGGGTGGGGTGGACACAGGAACTGAACCAAAATAAACTTTAAGAAGGTTGGTTGTTCTGACACCTTGAACGACTCAAACAAAGAAACGAAGGAAAGAGGCAAGAAAAAAGGCGGGAACAGAACCGGAACCGAAGTTGGCTCAAGACCAAACTTGAAGATTTCCAAGTCCGTTATTGGTCCAGTTCATACCACAATAAGACTTTGAAAGCCTAAGGCAGAAAACCAAAGGAAAAAGACAAAAAGACAAAAAAGAGAAAGGGGGACCCATTTCGATCCAAATCAAAGTGGGGGTGGTTATGCAAGGCATAACATGACTTAGTTTTGATGTTTTGATGTTTGGATAAATGATTTTTATGAATTTGTGAATCTTTAGGGTAGACTTATGACGTTCAAGATAAATTAGTTCAAAGATGATAACTAACTTAACCAAATGCATGGAAAAGGATTCATTTCACATATAAAGTAATTACGTTAGGATTTGAGTTGATTGATGTCTACGTCCAAAAGTGTTGGTATATTCAAAAAATTTGCAAAGTTTAGTGAAGTGAAATTTGGATTTTGATGAGGGGTGGATGAAGGTGTTTGACCCAATGTTGACTTAGAGTGAACCTTTGTTTTCAAAGATCAAGGTGATGAGAAACATGCTAGACCTCTAAAATTTTCAAATCCTATGACCAATGTTTGACTTAAATGAGGGGTTCATATTGAGCGTACATGTCTAGATTATTCAATGGAATAAGTCTATAAAACCTTGTTGCCAACTTGTTCCTATTACGGTACTATTTTAGGATACGTCTTCTAATGTACTTTGAACTATGATGTCTAAGTTTGAAATATGTAGACCTTCTCTTGGGGATTTTTATTTTGCGTGAGATCATTTAGAGAAGTTCAAGATCATGAAAAAGACCAACATTTTGACTATCAAAAAAGGCATACAATTATGGATTATTCCTTGAAGCATGTATATAAAAGTTCCTTGTCAATCTAATCCTATTTTGATAAAGTGCCTCAAGGTGTTGTTTGATAGCTTTTCTTTTATGACACCTAAGTTTGAAGTGACGGAATGTAGAACTTCTCTTGGGGATTTTTATTTTGCTTGAGATCATTTAGAAAAGTTCAAAGTTATGAAAGAAAAGAAGATATTTATTGCCACACGAGTGGTGGTAATATGGACCTTCCAGCCACAATATCAGCTTTTTCCTCTTCTTTTATCTATGATGTATGTTGTGTTTATCCATTAGGTTGTCGTTTCCTTTGTTTCAAAAGTGATGCTTCTCAAACTACTAATTATATTGATTTATTCTCCTTTAATGAGTTCAAATTTTGGTTGAATGATAGCAAGTGTAAGGTCAATTTGTTCAACTAGAGCGATCGGATGCCAAATGGTCATGTGGGGTTCAATTTGTCAATTTATTTTGTTTAAATGAGTTTCTTTTTACCACAAACACTTGTCTTGATTAAGTTTCAAACTATATGTCTATGTCAAAAACATCATAAATTTCAAAAGGTCCATTTTGTGAAAATCATGAGGTTAAAGCCATAGTTGCCTATGTTAGGTAGAAACTAGGGGTGGCACTTGTAGGTATGTCACAAACACATTTTTTATATAGTGTTTCAAAAGAGCTTGGCTTTAACTCGTTACTACTCGGGTCGTTCCCACCTTTCGAAGTGGGGTGGCAAGCCCTCTAAAGGTATACAAAAGCAAGGAAGTACATTTTTTTTATCTCCCAGATTGTACAAAATGCAAGGAGAGAGCATACACAATGCATTTTCCTCACACTAGCATGGGGCTCATTCTAAATCCAAATTGAAATATGTGGGTGGTTATACAAAATTTCAAAGGAGTGCTTTTGATTCTCAAGATTGTCGAGTGGCACGAGAGAATAGCATACGCATTCAATGACGAAAATGTAAACCAAAAGACATGGCAAACACTTGTTAATTTTAACCCTCAAAGAAAAGGTAAGTTCATTTTAAGCACCAAACTGAGTGTCAATTTGCCTTGCTCAATTTTAATCCAACAAGCAAAATGATGTGAGGGTTCAATTTTAAACAATTTGAGCGTTCATTATAAAACCCAATTGAAAGCTAGTGTGGTCCTAAAGTGTGAAATAAAAAGCATCAAAAATGGGTTATAATTTCCCTAAAAGTGTCGAAACACTTGTTACAATTATAATTCAAATGATAGTAGTATGCTTCTTCCCTTCAAGTCTTGTTGTCCAAACCTGCAAAACCTAGTTAGCCTAAGAAAGCGAGAAGTCAGTGATGTGTCGAAAAACAAATAAAATCAAAAATTTAAAGCACATGCTAAAAATTACTCACTATTTTTTCTTACCAATAAAAATCATCATTATTCACGATAGCGTCACTATAATTCAAATGAGAATCACTCTAGTGAAAAATAGTGTCACTTTGCAGAAAGACAAAGACAACGATAGCGTCGTTATTTGGTGGTGTCCCAATTTTTAAATTCTCGATACTTCTAAAAAGTATCAATGTCACTGTTTATTTTAATCAGCACTAGTGATTTAATTAGGCATCATTATATCTGATGGAAATAGCATCGCTATAGGTTCATGCCTAAAAAACGCGTTGCTGAAATCTCCAAGAGTGTCGTACTTACAAAAAACTAGAAAAATGGACTTTGAGAGAAAAATTCATTAAATTTGATCGGTACAGCCTCCTTCTAGCACCAAAATGTGACCAAAGGATTAGTATGGGTTGACTACACTTGATCCATGAGGATACGAAGCGTAATTATGCCACCAAACATCAATCCCAATAAGATCATTCAACAAAACTAAACTAGGAATCCATTAAAACTTAGCATATTAAACTACGAAAGCTTTAGTAATACCTATTCTAATTCATTGAAACTTATCCTATTGGGGGAGTGGTGTCACATGATGTGGAATGGAAACCCTTTCCCAATCTCGTGGATAAATGAGCCTGTTCCGATTGATTCTATTGAAGAGAATCGTCGAAACCGATGATATATGTGTGATGAAACACGATTTAAAGCTAAATGAACATGATGCAAGCTATTTTAATATGATCTATGCTAAGATGACTGATATGGGTGAGTGCAAGACTAATCTAAATGAAGTTTAAACTAAAAATATTGAAACCCTAATTACACAATACTAAAATGGATGCATTTATGTTATCATGGAAGCCATTAATGGACGCTAAGATAATATGATGCAATTTAAAATAAGCTAAATTATGCCAAATGTGAATGCAAGTGAGAGTGATTTTAACAGCATAAGTTTGATGTTAAAAGATGGATCCATTTGTCTCCAAATAGTGACTTATTTATAGGAGGACAAATGAGAAATGAAGGGTTGAGATCAAAAAGGTTAATCAATGGTTAAGGATAGAGGAAATTGGAGGCATGGATCATGGATTCTCATCAAGGGATGAGAATCAATGATGAGATTTAATCAAGGGTTCACCTTTATCCAAACAAACATACTTTCAAAAGCTTTCCCAAAAGTTTGTCGAGAGTTTGTTTCAAAAAGGAATATTCCCCTTTTTCAAATGAGTGAAGAAAGAGAATATTCTTTGGAATATTCTCATGGGTGAGGAAAATAGATATTTAGCAAATTAAAACAAAGTTTTATTGTGAAAAAGGGAAATGAATATTCTTTTATTCTAGAGGAATGTGCAAAGGAGTATTCCCTTGCAAGTGGGGGGAATTAGATTTATTAGTAATTGATAATTAAAAAAAGGTTTAATTAAGCAACTAGGGGAATTAGATGATATTCATTAAATAAAATGATTTAATGAAAAGGGGGAAAGTGAAATGATAATTAAATAATTTAGGGTTATTTAATTAAATAAAAAGACTTAGGGATTTAAATTAAATAATTAGATTTATTCAATTTAATAGGAAGAATGTTAGCATGGAAAGGGGGTGAATTAACCTAATTAAATTAATTAGGTTAATAGATGCAAATGACATAATTAATTAAATAGCTAGGATAATTTAATCAATTAAGCAAAAAGAGGATGGGTTTTAGGAGGAAATGATGTTAGTATACCTGATTCGAGTGCATGATATTATTCACAATATTTATAAGTGTCTACAACATGTTGAGGAACCCCATCTCAAACATGTGATGGTTCATACACACCATTCAAAGCAAGAATATTAACCATAATAAAATTCATAAGGAAACAATGAAGTTGAACCATTGATCTCACATCTACAAAGATGCAAACATGAGGGGCACTACATTGTTCCTCACAAATTGACCATCCTTATTTAGTTTGTTTCTAAATACCCACTTAGTTTCAATTACATTTTTATCCTTAGGTCTTGGAACAAGTTCCCAAGCTTCATTATTTTCAATTTGATTCAACTCCTCTTCCATTGCACTCACCTAGTGTTTGTCTTTGCTTGCTTCTGTAAAGTTTATAAGTTCAATTTTTGAAAGAAAGGATATATTTACATGTTCTGATGTGATGGACAATCTTCTTCTTTTCCAAATTTATGCATATTTTTCACCAAGAATTAGATCTTCTGGATGATTCCTTTGAACAAATATAGATGGTGCATTTGATTGTGACTTTGATGGTGTCTTTGTGTCTCTTTTCTCAACTAACTCAAGTTCAATCTCTTCCTCTACATATTTTTCTTTGCAACTTTCTTCCTCTTAACAATCAACTTCTTGTGCCATTCTTCTTTGATTCCTTTCATCATCTACTTAAACATTTTCTTTCAATAATTTTGTGCAACATCTCATTGTAACACCTATAATCTTTCCTCCTTGAAGAGTATCCAAGGAAAATACCTTCATCTTCCCTAGATTCAAATTTTCCCAAGTCTTCCTCGTCTTTTCTTATATAATATTTACTCCTGAATACTTTGAAATACTTCATTGGAGCAGGTTTACCCTTCCATAGTTCATATGGTGTTTTGGAATTGCTTACTCTAATTTGTCCATGGTTCAGAATGTAGGCCATTGTATGAATTTCTTCTCTCCAAATTTTTTTTAATATCTTGGACTCATTTAACATGGTTCTTTCCATTTGTTGGACAATTCTATGTTTCCATTCCACTACTCTAGTTTTTTGGGGATTCCTTGTGGCAGAAATATGTCTCCTTATACCATGTTGTTCACAAAATTCTTCAAATTCATTTGAAGTGAACAATCCTTCTCTATCCAATCTCAAACATTTGATTTTTTGACCGGTTCCATTCTAAACTAAGGCTTTGAATGCCTTAAACTTTTCAAAAGCTTTATAGTTCTCTTTCAAAAATGTAACCCAAGTCATTCTAGAATAATCATCAATTAACAAAATGAAGTAACTCTCACCTTGCACACTCTTTGTTCTAGTTGGACCATGTAGGTCGATATAGATAATTTCTAATGGTTTAGACAAAGAATACTACTTTGTCTTGAAGCTCACCCTTTTTTGCTTCCCATATTGGCATTGCTTGCAAATGGTATTTGAAGGCTTCAAAATCTTTGGCATGTCTCTCATTGCCTTCTTATTTTTTATTTTTACAAGATTATTAAAGTTTGTGTCCCATCTTTCTATGTCATAGTCAACTATCATCTTCTTTCCACATATAACACTTTTCACCTTTGATTTCACTAAGGATGTAGAGGTTATTGCTTGTTATAATTGCATCTGCAATAATTTCCCTTCCTTCTTGATTTCACATCCTTGAGAGTGAAATGTGAGAGTGTGTCCTTGGTCACACAATTGATTCACACTTAGGAGATTGTGTTTCAACCCTTCAACATATAGAACATTCTCAATTTTTGTTCTTCCATTATTCAAGCTAAGAGTACCTTTTCCAATTATCTTTGTCATAGCATTGTCCCAAATTTTCATTGTTCCTTTATTCACTTCCTTCAAGGTGACAAATTTATTCTTCTCACCAATCATGTGGCTTGAGCAACCATTGTCAATATACCATTGGTCTCTTTCATTTTGAACATTTAGGGAAATTTGTACAAGAATTGACCTCTCCTTTTCTTTCCATATTTTTGTGTTTTCCTCTTTTTCTTTGCCATAATATCCTTCTTGTTCTATTTGGGAGTATCTACAAAACCACTTCTACAAAAACATGGTGTGCTCCCAAAATTATTGCACTTATAGTACATAACATTATAGTCCACTAAAGCAAACAAAGATTTATAGTTCTTATTTGTGAACTCGTAAGGACTTCTATTCTTATTCCACACAATATTTCTTGCACAGGTCCTACAATCAATTGTTTTATGACCAAATTGATTACACATGAAACAATAACCAAAGAAAGAGTGTTAGAACCTAGTCATGTGTTCTTGCCTTGGAGGAAAGGACTTTTGAAATTTTTCCTTGATGAATTTTAGAGGAGTTCCTAATTTTTGTGGAGCTTGACTCTCTTTCTTCTTGTTGTTTCCACTTTTGATGGGACTTTTGAGAGCATCAACATAACTCTTTGTTTTTCCCAATTGGTCTTGTGGCTCTTTGGAAACTAGATCTCCCTTTGCTTCATAACCAATACTTGTATTTATGAGTGTTGACCTTTTCTCATTTATAATATCATTCAAGATCTTAGTACTCTTTTCAAACTTGAGGCTTTTGTTCAACTTAGTGGTTGTCTTTTCTAGTTCCTTTCTTAGGGAGTCAATTTCGAACTCCAACCTTTCACAATTTTCTTCCTTTTTCTTCAATTGGATTTTTACCTCCTCTTCAATCCTTTTTGTTTCTTCAATTTTGAATTTTTAGATTGATCATCATCTTTTTAGACTCTTCAAGACTTTTTGATAACTTTGCCTTGGATTCATTGTCCTCTTGAAGTTGTACATTTTGTGTTAAGTTATTTTTAAGTTTCTTGATTTCCTCTAGGACACATAATTTCTTCCAAATCTACTTCCCCATCCATTTCATCATTCCCTTCCCCTTCTCTCTCCTCTACCTTTTCATTATTTTTCAAGATATTATCTTTGGTTTCTATCACCATGAATAGAATCTCTTCTTTATCACTGGCCGATAAAATTTCTTAGGATGAGTTGCTTTCCCCCTTTGAATAGAAGTTGTTCTTGCTTTTGTAAAAACTTATTTTTCTCAACTTTGCCATGCTTGCAGCCTTTTTTATAGTTGATAACTTTCTTCATACTATTATCTTCCTCATCATCACTAATTTTACTTTCATAAGGACATTTAGCAACAAAGTGTCCTACTTTTCCATAATTGAAGCATTTAAACAGTAACTCACCTTTCTACTTGTTGGATCCTTTCTTTAGCTTCCTCACGAAATGAGTTTCATCTTCATTTGGTTCATCATGGAAGCTATTGCTTGGCTTGGGCTCTTTTTTCTTAATTTTCTATAAGGCTTTGAAAATTACTTCTCATTTAGATGTCTTCTCCTTTTTGGTCCTCATCTCATATGCAATGAGGATCCCATGCAACTCATCCATCGTTAGGGTATCCAAATGTTTCATTTCTTTCATTGCACAAACTTAGGCATTGTATCTGAAAGGAAGAGACCTTAATACTTTTTGCACAATTATTGCATCCTCAACCTTGTCTCCAAGATCTCTAATGGTGTTAACAATTTCTATGGGAAGTAGATAGGCTATTATGTTCTCCCCATCTTTCATCTTCAAGCTCTCAAATTACCTTGTATGGGTTTGGAGCTTGGCTTTCTTAACCTTGGTGTCTCCTTCATAGGTCTTTTGAAGTTTTTCCCACATTTCTTTCACTAATGCATAATGTATCACTTTGATAAATTTTGATTTCAATAGTCCACATAAAATTGCATTTATGGGTATTGCATTGTTCTCACTTGCTTTTTTTCCAAACTGATTTGTAGGTGGATATGATGGAGCAGTATAACCATCCACTACATATTGACAAATATTGAATCCAAGAGCCATTAGGCAGGTGTGTATTTTTACACTCTAGAAAGTATAATTTATTCCATCAAACAATGAAGCCCCCTTCTTGGCAAGCCATGTGTGCTCTTATGATCTTCCTTCTAGTGATTAAGCTATACTTTGAAGGAACTTACTTTGATACCAATTGATGAGCACAAGCTTATACTAAGAGAGGGGGTGAATTAGTATAAGACTAGCTTTTACCCTTTTTAAAATAACAACCACAATAACTTCAAATACACAATATCAATATATAATAACACAAGAGAACACAAGATTTATGTGGGAACTCTTTCAGGAGAAAACCATGGCAAATATTTCTTATAAAAATTTCTTACAAACTTGATAGGCACTAACCTACTTGGAGACACCAATCTCCAACACTTTAGCACCAACTCAATATGAGACACCAATCTCTCCAATATGAGGCACCAACCTCTTGATGGATAAAATATTTGTTCTCTATAGACAATCCTCCTTCAAAAATTTGTTTTGAATGATCTTCAATTATTTTTTCTCACAAATTTGTTGGTGTATATATGATTTATCAATCTATCTTCCACACTTTCTTCTCTTCAATCCACAAACTCTATGTATACCTTCACCAAAAGAGGCAACTTCATGATAGGATGCATTCATTCATAGAGGAGGCAACTATTCACTATTTTATACCCTTTCCTTGTGCCTTTTCCACACCAAATTTGAGTGTTCCATTACTACTCGGCCCCTATTAAAAAAATTATTTTATTTTTAAAAATCTCCAAAGTGGGCACGACACTAGAGGGGTCGGCCCATGCATAGAAAAATAATTTATTTATTTTATTTAGAACTCAAGAGAACCAAGTATGAGGGAATCAACCAGCATTAGGATTAATTTTATTATTGCCTTGTGAGGATAAAACTATCTTGGAATGATTACAATTTCTTCTACTTTCATTGTGATATGGCATCAATGTAAACTTTCCATTATACACCTTTGACATTAGTGACAATAATTCTAACACTACCTTCTACTCTAGTTGCTAAGTCTACCATTTCATCAGCTTCAACTCATCTTTAATCTATCCTTGAGGTGGTTGTTCAACATTTGGCTACTTGAAATTATGTTATTTATGTGTGTCTATGGACAAACCCTATGTGGGGAATCTACCCCACTTCTCCCAGATCGACTTGAAAAATAATATTTCTAAGACAATTGCACAAAGACAAAAGAAAGATCTTCCAAAATCTACCTCCATAACTCATACTAGAGTTGGGAGTGTGAAATTGAATAGGGTTTGGTCTACCATTGTTTAGGTCCCTAAGTTCTCTTTCATTTTATATTGTTATAGCGGTTTGTGCTTGGGAGCTTGGTTGTAGTTATGTCTTACTCCCATATGGGAAGCAATTGCATTCACTTTGAGCTTTTATTTTTGTCACCTAGAGTCTTGATTTGTAATGGGGTGGAGACCCTTGCCTCCCATTTTATCTAATAAAAAACATCCACTAAAGCAAACACATTTAAATGAATAATCTCTAACAATTTCTTAGCCTTATACACCTGAAGAGAAAAATGATCTATTCCTTTTGTTAAAAAACAGTTAACAGAAATCAAAATGCTCGTTGAAGAAAAGTTGTCCATTTTTTTAGCAATCAATATTACAAGCTCTTTCTCACCCATGTGGCTCAAATGTTGGTGCCACAACATACATGTATTTTTGGTGCTAGTTACATTTGTAGAGCTACAAAAAGTAGATGCATTCATCCAAAAAAAAAATCCCAACATCAGATCCTCCAACAACCACCAAATTATCTCACCAACCTATAATCAAATTTATCAAATGTCACATGCGACTCTGAATCATTCAACTTGTAAACAAAAATCAATTTTTTATCAAGTCTACAAATGTACAAATCACCAATGAGATTTGTCACTCTCTCATCACTAAACCACAAACATACTTTTCCACAACCAACAATTTCATGCAAATTATTATCACCTAGATACACTTCTCCCTCATGCATGGTGGAATGAGAACCACTCCTTATGAGTCAGCATATGATATGAAGACCCTGAGTTAATCAATCATGATTCATCAAAAATACTATTAGTAGAAATAAACAAAGCTTTATCACCTTCATCTAAGAATTTTTCATGGTGTTTACCATGATTCCAACACTTCATTTACTCTTTCCTAGGGTTTTAGAATGACCTCAAGACTTAAATCTCTCTATAGACATTTTTTGGTCCCCTTTTGACAAGCATTTATGCTTGGGCCTTCTTTGAACATCTAATGCATCCTTTGCACTCTCATTCATACTTATGTTTCTCATTTCATCTGCAGGTAAAACAAGAGTATCCAACTTTGGTTATGTCATCTAACCACTCAAAGGAAAGACTAATTTTCCTCATTATTTAGGCAAAGAGCAAAGTAACAATATACACGTATTCCCTAATCTATTTTAACATCAATGGATTTTGATTGACTCTAAATCAAATTAAATGAATTTAAATGCTCTACAACATAGTCCACATCTTTCATTTTCAAAGAATATAATTTCTTATTTAAATAAATTTTATTTATCAGAATCTTAATTTGGTAGATCTCTTCAACCAAATGGTTTTTCAAATACTTTTTTATAAAAAAAATTCCAATCATCATCAATTGCACTATCTAGTTGCTCTTTGTTTATGACAACTATCCACTAATCTATTTCTTCAAAGAGGCCCTCTATCTTTAACTTCCATAATTCATAATCAAATCCATTGAATTTATCTATCTACAAAGAATAGGTAAAGGTCATGGTTTCCATTCACAAATATACAAAAAAGATTGAAAACAAAAAAAGGTCATTTTAGTAAGAACATACTAAAACAAAAAAACTCATTTTAGTAAAAAAACCTTCAACACAAAAAATTGTCCCCTTCTTAATAAAACCATAGCTCTAATATCAAACATTGTTAAATAAAGTAAACTACAACTGATATTTCTCCAAAGAGCACGCAAATCTAATTTTTAATAATGCAACATTAAATTACCCTTTAAAATATAATGTGAAAATTTAAATCAACAAACCAAGAGAATTCATAACAGCATATGTAAATGGAGAAACACTTAAAAAAAGAACTCCACTATCAAATTGAGGCACGAGTATGTATTAATCTTCAAATACAAAATACATATGTATCCCTCCACTCCAACAACATTTTGACAACCCCTGGGAACCTACAAATAACCATAGATACCACCATCTCAAGGCTCCAAAATATTAAAAAAAATTGGAAATGAAAAACTGTAAATAGTTTACAAAACAAGGGAAAAATATTGAGCCCAAAATTAAGTGTCCATCACCTCTATGCAAAAATGTCACCTTGCTCAACTCAATAAGCCTCCCAAAAAAAAATTTAACTCCTCTTACACCACTTACGCATCATTAAACCCACTTTCTCAATTCTAAACACTCCATGTGAACAAATCAATGTTGTGTCATAGCCCACGATGAGAAAGATGATCCATAACTCTCATTCAACTTCTTTAATAACTCTCGTTAATAATATCATTAAAAATATATGTACAAGAATAAAATATTAATAAATAATTGTCCCAAGGCATCCACTTTCACCATTGCCATGTTCCTTGGAGTGCATACATCATTTACATCTTTGTAATATGAATGCCACCTATAATTCTAACACATGAAATATCAAATATTATGTTAGTAATTATGTTTAATGGGTAGAAACAAAAGTACTTGGCTCTAAAACCATTGACTGCACAAAAGTTGATGTCAATTTGAATGTAAATGCCTCAAGATCAAGAACAATAAATGATGTAAGCACCTCAAAATCAAAACACTCTTGTTGACAGTGTGCAAGGACAGGTTTGACAATTAGGAACAAATCTAAGATGATATATTTGTCCTATATAAACAAACTCATACTATGTAACCTTTAACCTTTTGCTCTTCACTAGAAATTTTTTGTGTTTACTAATATTTGTGAACTGAAAATATTGATAAATACCTTTGTGGAGTACTCAATATGTCATGAACCAGAAAAATCAATATGCAATCATGCAAATGTTCCTAGGATGTTTGCATTGAGCTAGATTCCTTTTAGCAAACAAAATGAACGGTGTAGAGTGCAAAATGCTTACTTGATTCTCACATTAAAATGAGTACAACTAATGCTTCTAAATATAAGGACATAGCAACCTACAAAAATTTGTGTTAGATCGAGCCTAGGCATGATGGGTAAAGGTGGGAAACAGGTCAAATTTGAATTTAAATTTTTAAATTAAAACAGGATGAATCCACCAATACAAGGGCAGCCTCACGATTGCAAGCTAATCCTAAAACACAAAAAGGGGTTAAATCTCAACAGATAACATGTACATAGAATGGGTACAAGCAAGCATAGGTGTGATAGACAAGTAAGATAGGGCGATCATTTAGAGGTGTGAACATGTGAATGGTGATGAATTGTAGGTGCAAAGGAACATGTTTAAATGTGTTGATGGATAGCATCGCGCAAAATACTCAAGTTTACACAAGATTACACCATTTGTCAACATGGCTATGTATCTAAGCACTCTCCTCAAAATAAGTACAAAATTGGGAAGTCACATGGGCGTTCAAATTTCACCGTTTCACTATTAAACCCAACTTCGCTTTGTTTTTGCTTTTTTTATTTTCTTTTGGTTGAACATTACTCAGATTCTTATTTTCTTTTAAGGGGTTATTGGTCATTCTCTGGGGGCATTTTCATTTTTACTGTTTCTTCTCTTTGCATAGTCTCACATCATCTTGTGTTGTTACAAATCAGTGTACCGTATCTATGGTAAATTTTATTTAAATAGCATTTATTTTTGCATCAAAGAAAACGCAATTTTAAAATGTGTTGGCTGAACTATCTTAGCCGTGGGATTTTCACTGACTATATATGCCATTTGTTTCCTGTGAATGAATAATAAAAGACAATGAATTCCAGAATCCTTGTTTATAGAACACTTCATACCAGGTTTCTAATTGCAGGAAAATGCATCTACATCCTGATCTGGTTAGATAAGCAAAACCTAATCCACTTGTGGGGCCAACCTATCTATCATGCCAACAATAAAATGCTAAAGCTAAAAACAGGTCGTAATATCAAGTTAAATCCATACTTAAAAGTAGAATCTTGAACGATGTTCTTCATAAGACATTGATATCATCCACAATCAGAGATTAGAGTTCCTGCCATTAGCATTCAAGATAGAAAGCATTATTTTCAAATAGATAAAGAGAAAAACGATGCCGGAAACATTACAGTTTGCATATATACACAGCCAAAAAGAAAAATGATAAATTTTTAAGACTCACTCCCAAAGAAGACTCGGTTAAGCCTTCATTCCACCATCACTTCTTTCACTCTATAACTATTACTTTTTAGTCACAAAGCTGAAATTAATATTTTCCAACCATAACCAGTTAGGATAAGATCAAAGCCATGAATATGATACAAGAAGCAAAGACACTAACATGTTCAACCTAATCCCAAATCAGGCCACCTACACCATAATACTGCATCCAGGACCAGGGCCTAGGTCAGTAATCTAATGGGCCATGACTTGACCAATAGTAAAACAATTATGGTATCAGAGGCAAAGAACTCTCTATCGGCCAGAGCTTTCAAGTCTCGAAAAAAGCTACAAACATTTGTGAAGGGCTGCAAGAAATTTCATGCAGTATTTGAAATGCTTAATTGCAGACAGCTTCCCTGGTCATTGAATGACACATAAGAAATATTGTAATCTAAACAATTTTTACAATGCTATTTCAGCACATTGTCCATCCACATACTGTATGGCCAATTTATCACTTCGAATTGGAGCAAGAACAAGGGCAACCCAGCTGAGAACTGATAGGGAGCACTCAAAATAACTTTGTAAAGCTCCTCAAAAGGAGTTAACTAGGCAGGATGGATTTGAACCTTCAAATTCTCCATGCTTCAAAGTAATGCAAGCAAATATAAGATGAAGCAATTAGTCATCCCAGGCATTATCTGCAGCACCTTCTTGCTTAAGATTTGCTTGTGCCAACATGTACTTGTATTTGTCTTCCACACGAATGGTGGTTGTTCCAACTAAACCCAGACCTGCAGGACCAACTCTTCCATCTCGGAATGCTGCTGCCTGTTCTCTTTCCTTTCTCCTTGCCGCCTTTAAGAGTTTTGCCAAAAAGAGAATTTATCATGAACCATTAAAATAAGTTTTAATTAACTAGCCAGCAGTCAATAAAAATCATAGAGGAAGAAAAATCACAAATGAGCAACCAGAGAAGATAAAGCTCAATGAATGCAGATAAAAAGATAAAGACCAAAAGATTGATCAGATGAAGAGAAAGCATCCACGGTATACAGAAATCTCTTTTCCTTAGAAGTATTCAGCATCCACAGTATAGGAAAATCAAACCTTTCCAGTGGCAAATGCCATGGAATTCCCTGCTTCAGCATCTGATATTGCTTTTCGAATCTGAGCAACCAGAAACTGCAATATTTCATCTAAGGATATCAGATATATGTAGTTATGGAGTAAATCTCAAGAGAGGAAAGTGGTAAATCCTACAACTAGACAGATCGCACCCTCTCTCTCTCTCTCTCTAAATCATACCATATCACGATCTGTGTATAAAGAAGTTGCTCGTCCTGTAGTCCCAGCACGGCCTGTTCTGCCAATGCGATGTACATAATCCTCCATAGCCTGAGAAAAATAAATCAAATTGCATAAAAAGCTCAATGCAAAAAGTGATAGCACATCAATAATCTCCAAACTCCTAGACCGTTTGCTATTAATGAAACCATTACATACTATTAGAACAAACCTTTGGAAGATCCAGATTAACTACATGTGCAACGCCTGTCACATCCAGGCCTCGCGAGGCCACATCTGTAGCAACCTAGAAATTTTAATAACAAAGCAAATGCAACCATTAGAACCAGCATAAATATCTATGAAAGTAAAGCATCTGAATTGCAATTGTTTTTTGTACTTCAAACATGAGAAATGAATATTCAAGCATACAGATTAATACTGAACCACAAGTCAAACGCACCAGAATATTTGTAGTGCCATTGCGAAACTCACGCAAAGCAGCTTCTCTTTCCCCTTGACTACGACCACCATGCAAAGAAACTGCATGTAGGTCTTGTGCTACTAAGGCATCTGTAACTTCATCACACCTTGTCTAAAATGGGAAGAATGACATTAAAATCTCTAAAAGCCCAATAAAACAAAAAACAATCCCTGCACTTCAAAACAACCAATAATAGATTCAGATAGTAATGGTATGTATGTCAAAAGGGCATAACAAAACGATGTTTACCTTCCGTTCAACAAAAACAATGGTTAACGGTTGAGGTTGTCCAGACTTTTCTGCCTGGGAAGACTCCTCCACGAGTAAAGCTAATAGACGGTCAATCTGAATAACAAGGATAAACAAAAACATTGCTCAGACAGTCACTAGGCACAGAAGTGAAGCAACAAACTGTTAATAAATAAGATATTTGCATCAAATAGGATGAGCTTAAGCAGTATATCATCAGGGTTTTCATAGAGAAAAGCTAAGCTCAAATACCCAAACAAATATGTTGCATGTTAATATTCATGAATGTCTCAAGTGTTTGAACTGGATAAACTACCAAATCCAATTCTGGATATGGTGTACCCCACAAATGGGCAAGGCAAGGTGCAAGTCCTGGGTGAATTTAATGAAGAGAACACCTTGATCGTGGTATCCAAGCCAGAAGATACCCTGTAAGAATGATTTGTCAATCAAAATATATATACACACACAAGGGATTTATTAATACATCCCACTCTTGCTAACAACAAATAACAGCCATACCAGCCGTTACAATTAACATCATCATAGAGCAGTTTGGTGTAATCCTATGAAGATATACCTTGTTCAAATGTTTCATGATTCATTTTTCCCAGCCAAATAAATTCCTTATATTGGAAGATAAGGGTTACCTTTGCAATAAAGTCATGCAATGAGTTAAGTGGTTTAATTTTATTTCTTTTTAGAATCTTTGCCATGTCATGTTTATCTGTTTCATCTCCGGACTCCATATAAGGAGATGAACCTCTTTGTAATCATTATCTGATATCTAATAGAATAATAGTGTTTTATTTATTTTTATAATATGGTATCAAAGCCCAAGTCAGCAGAGCCAAGCCAAGCTAGGATCCCCAAGCACCTACAATGTGGCTCAAGGGAGGGTGTTGGAAAATGAGCCACACCTGAACCAAAGATGGACTGGTCACCAAGAGGGCTGGCTGCTCAGTGGTAGAGCACCCCAGCAGCAAATGGGAGGTCTTAGGTTCAACTCCTAGCTGGTCCATGAAAAGCTTACCACCGTAGTTAGAGTCACTTTGTCATGCCCCCGCCACAAAAAGAATCAAAGCTATAGCCTCTTATTAATGATTGATTAAGTTTGAAAGAGTCGCAGCAAGGAAAAAAAAAATATTAATTAATAATTAATTAAAAGAAAAAAGGCAGCGCTACATTAAGGAAAGACATGTCCCTTTGCAAGGGATATAATTGATGAAAGGATGTGACTTTCCCCCTCAAGGGAAAGATATTAAAGAGAGGACATTTTATTGGAGGACCTCAAGTGGATGTGATTGGAAAAAAGAATATAAGAAATTGGAATATAAAATATTTACTGTAAATAAATATTGTTAATTTGTTTCAGCAAAAATATTACTGGGAAGCAAGTTTGGGAATATGAATATACATATATACGTATATACAATGTATATACGTATGTATGTATGTATGTATACACACACACACACACACACATGTATACATATACACACATACACACATACATGCATACATACATACATACACACATACATACATACATACATACATACATATCATAGTTGCAATAATGATATGCTATTACCAATTAATATAGTAGATTCCTTTAGCAATCTATTTTGAATTTACATTAGTGTTTTGAAAATAGGGAGGCCGATCAACCTTCCGAGTTCACAAGAGGTGAAGTATCGGCTTTATATATATATCATAGTTGCATAATGATATGTTATTACCAATTAATATAGTAGATTCCTTTAGCAATCTATTTTGAATTTACAGAAGTGTTTTGAAATAACGGAGGCCGATCAACCTTCCGAGTTCACAAGACGTGAAGTATCAGCCTTTCCTTCATCAAACACACCACCCCGAGATGGAGCGCTCGTGGGACGAGAGGCGTATGAGTGCTCTTGGGCTTGTTAAGGAAGGCAGTCTTCATGCATCTTATCAAGCACGCCACCTCAAGATGAGACGCTTGTGGGCTAAGAGGTGATTGAGTGTTCCTAGGCTTGATCAAGGAGGATGGAGTGCCTCCAAGGTGGATTGAGGGATGGAGTGGACCTAAGATTCTGCCATGTTCGTGGACCGGGAGCTAGATGTGTGCTCCTGGGCTTGAGGGTCTTCTCAAGTACACCACCCCGAGATGGATGGACAAGGATCCACCCATGCTCTCGCAATACAAGGACAACCATCCTTGAGATTGCAGTTTGCAAGTACATCAAGTGAATTCCTAATATGATTGGCTATAAGAATATGCCTTGGAATAATCATTAATGCTCCCTCCAAGAATCTTGGAGCCCAATCCGAAAGCCGAAAATAACATCTAAAAGCGTCATATGACTCCTCTAAACCATCTAAGCTCACTAGTAACATCAAATTACCCCTCTGAACAAGGTGAAAAAAAACCCAAAAAGACAACAACAACTGCACTGCTAGAGAACCTAAAAATGGGGACATTACATGAACATCGGCAAACTAATACTTAAACTTTCTACTTTATAGAAGATATTGCAGATAGTGCTTCCTTCCTGCACTGCTATCCAAGAACCATCTAGATGCACTTGATGACATCTGATGTTTTATTGCCAAATTTGAATGATGAAAATTGTTCAAAAGTTGTTGACAAACAATTTGAGGTAACTTTGGTCTTTCCATGCAACCATCATTTCCTAAGATGGACCTCTCAAACCACATTTGTAGCTCAATCACCTATAGGATCAAGCCTCCACATATCCCTCTTTATTTTAAGGAGAAAGGAATCTAAGAATATAATTAGTAATTCCATTGAGATTTGTGTATGGACCTTAAAAATCCAAGCAAACCTGTGCCTACAGGTTTGTTGAAAAATATGAGTAATGGAATATTGTAAGATGTGTGTGAAATTTGTGTGAAACTAATGAGTGGTGAACTCCCAGAAGACATATTTCCAATTTCAACACCAATAATGGCATCAAAAGTTCAAATCTAAGAACATTGTATTTCATTGCTACTTTATAGCAACACGGACAGCTTAAAACTTGGGCAAGCATAATTCCCCAACTCCCTTCAGAAACTGGAGACAAAGAATTCCAACAGAAGGAAAACCAAACCTTTGTATTACAGTACAGCATCAAAAACTAAGAACCATGCTCCCCTCCCACCAATTCCATTTCTCTTGATCCACTTGCCAATCTAGTGGAAAGAAAAGATTTAGTGATACAAATGATAGATTCATAAGCTTTCCCTACCACAAAATCCCAATTTAAGAGGAATCTTATCAATCTATGACCCTAAGTTGAAAGGTTGATATTTTAATTTGAGAAAATGTATAAATCTCCATGGTTTTCCATTTCAACAATATTGTTATCATTCTGAGACCAATTTACCTCTTCTATCCATTGGCATCTCCATTGATTAGCTCCATCCTAAGATACCACGTTCTTCATTTGAAGCCCCCATGCCCACTCCAAAAGTGTTTGGGTGCTCCCTGCAGGAGTGTCCACATAGCGCCCTAGACTCGAGGCATTTGAGGTGCTCCCTGGATACTCTTGAGCGCTCCTAGGCTTTCCCAGGCACTCCCACATACGCCAACGTCTTGCGGATGCCAAAAATTAATTTAAAAAAAAGCAAAAAATGCTTTTCAAACACTAAAACGCCCCCTAAATTCAAATCTTGCCTCTATCAAGCTTCATCGCTCTCCTCAAACACATCACTCAACCATTTTTCCTCATTTTTGTATTTTGAGGGGTAGCTGGTTTTTTCAAAGGAGATTGATCACTAAGTGCCAAAGGAGCGAAGATAACTTGCACAAAGGAGATCTGATCATTTAAGGTAAGCATTTTAACTGATTTTTTAGTTTTTATCAATTTTTTCAAGATTTTTTTTTTAAATTTAGAAAAAAAGAAACAAGTTTCACTATTTAATATAATGTTTCTGGAATTTGTTTTGAACTTTCATTAGTTTATACATATTGTAGGGTTGCATTTATTTATTTATTTTAAATTTTAAATTTTATAATTTCTTATAACAGCAAAATAAAATTGCAATGTATTTGGAATGGCCACTAGTTCAAGTTCAATGGGTATTTGATGCAAACAAAAAATTTAAAATTGATCAAGCATCTCCTTTATGGAATTATGTTACGATGCTTGAACAACTTCTAGGAGGTGGGGAATTCATTTGGAATTGTGGTGGCATTCATTTGGGATTGTGGTGAGTGTGGAGTCCAATTTAAGAGCTCTATAGTCAAGTGAAAGCTCACTTATGTGCACAAAGTGGAAAAGGGATTAGAATATGTTGAGAGTGAAATAAGAAGGGGTTGTCAACAAAAAAATTATGGCATTCATTAGAGAACAAGAAGAAGTTGAGGTTGTGAGTGAAAGAGCTAACGTAAGATCTCATCCTTTGGCAAAAAGAACATCAATGACTTTACCTACACATTCAGTAATGGCCTCTCAACATCGTTTCTTGGATACACCCTCCATCCAAGTAGAAGATCCAACTCCTTTCCTGCAAAAGAGGCCCATTAGATAAGGTATTTCAAAATGAAGCAAGAGGCATTGCAGAGGAAAAAGTTGCATGTTGCATTTATGCCAATGGTCTTCCTTTCAAGTTGGTGAGATCACCATTTTGACGTGAAATGGTGGCGGGAATCAATAGTGCACCTTCTGGTTTCATAGGTCCTAGGTATGAAAAGATGCACACCACCTTATTGGCAAGAGAAAAAAAATTGTATACATCACTTAAACCAATTAGGGATTCTTGGATGGAAACAGGAGTGTATTGTTTTTGGTAGGTGGAAAGATTAAAAAAACTGACATTTAATAAATGTTATTGCAATGTCCCCCAAAAGCACAATGTTTTTGAAGGCGGTTGATTGTGAGGGGCAAATCAAGGATACAAAATTGATTTCTAAATCCTCATTGAGTCCATAGAGATGGTGGATCCTGAAAAAGTTGTCCAAATCATTACGGACAATGCAAAAAATTGCAGGGCTGCAGGTGCTTAGGTTGAGGAAAGGTATGAACACATTTTTGGGCACCATGCACCATACACTCCTTTACCTTGGTGATGCAAGCAATTGGCACTCAAATAGAGTGGGTTAAAGCTATATACCAAGAGGGTGAGGAGATCCAAATGTTTGTGACAAGCCACCATTTGTCACAAGGCATTATTAGGACTTTCTCAAATTTGGAATTGTTGAAGGTAAATAATTATTTAATTTAATTTTTTTATTTTATTTATGCCATGTTTACTTATATAATATATTTTAATGTGTTATTAACTTATTCTTTACATGATCCTAGATTGTTTACACCCGATTTGCATCACACACGATTGTTTTGAGATGACTTGTGAAGGTGTGAGAGGTATTTGGTGCCACGGTTATTAGCTTTGGAAGCAATCAAATTCATAGAGGGCCCAAAAGGTCAAGTCACTGATCCTAGATGACAATTAGTGGGCTCGTGTGGACTATGTCTTGAGTTTCACCAAGCCTATCATGAGTATGATCAAGTTTGTTGATACAAATTGACCATGTTTGGGGGGAATCTATGATGGCACTGACTCCATGATAGAAAAAATAAAGGTCATAATAGCACAAAAAGAGAATGACCCCGAAGAAACATTTTTCCAAAGAGTGGAAAAAATCATTCATCACTATTGGAACAAGGTGAACACGCCATTTCATCTCCTGCATATGCATTATCTCCCAAATACTTGCTTTGCCAAGGAGAACTCCACCATATAGAGATAGTGAAGTTGCCAATGGGTATAAGCGAGCATTCAAAAGACTCTTTTCAAATCCAGAAGAAGTGGAAAATGTTAGGAAAGAGTTTGGCATGTTCATCTTAGGACGAGATCATAGTATTTGTGCTCTTCAAGACCAATACAATGTAGATGCTCGTACATGGTGGTACCTCCATAGGCAAGATTATTTGTTCCTTCAACCTCTTGCAATCAAGATTCTATCACAAGTATTTTTATTTTTTATTATTTAACATTTGTATTGTAGACTTTAGTACTTACCATTCTTTAATTTATTTTGCATTTTTTATTTGCAAGTTGTGTTGGTTTCTCTCCAATTTCAACAGGTTGCAAGTTCTTCAACTAAATAGAATTGGAGTACATACTCCTTTATCCACTCAGTAAAGCGTAACCAATTGGTTGCAAAAAAAGCAAAAGACTTGGTTTATGTCCATTCCAACTTGTGTCTTCTATCACATAAGCAAGATCAATACAAGGAAGGGTCAACGAAGCATTGGGACATAGCCCCTAAGTGTGCCAACTTGGATGCATCTATTGCAAAGCTTGCTAGAGTCTTACAAATGATGCACCTAGTGGGAGTGGCAATACATTTACTTGTGGTTCAGATGATGTTGAATCAAAGATGACCTTGATCTAGATCCTTTTGATGATTGATGAAGATCGAAGACAATTATAAAAAAAAATTATTGTATTTATGTAAAGTCCCCAAATTTTGAGTCAGCATAAATTATTAATTTTAGTTGTCAAAAGGTTAAATTGAAAAAAGGACAACTTAAATTAATAATGCAAGGTAAAGTTATATAAAAGTAAAGTGAATTATTTAAGTTACTTTTTATGAATTCTCAAAAAGAAGCAAAATAAAAAGTGAAAAGCAAAAAAGATGAGAATTCAAACGGACACGAGGAGTTACAAGGAGGAGGTGAATAAAAGAATTGAGGAGTTCATTTGCTGTTAGGCTGGATTTTGGGATTTTGGAAAAAGGTTCTTGTTGGTGAACGTAGTTCACAGCCTTTCTGAGGTGGGGAGACCTCCGAAAGAAGATTGGCTTCAGCAATGAAAGATCTGCCCTGGCTGATAGCTGGAGGAATCATGCAGGTTTCTTGCTTGGATATTAAACGAATAGAAGTTTGTTGAAAATTGCAAATCTTTGAAAAAAACAATTTTCAGAAATTTCAGTTTGGCATCAAGATATTAAGATTTGTAGAATATTTCTGTCTGATGCATTGCCAAGTTACAGAATTGAATTCTTCATTATGTTATTCTTAGAGAACTGCTAATGGTTTTGCAGAATAATTTGTGGGACTGATTCTATTCAGGTGTATTCTTGTCCTGTTTAAGAGTTAATGAAGATGATGTCGTATTTGTATAGCCTTTGTGCATAACTTTTAAATCATTGTTGTATGTTGTCTGGGTGCTTCATTCTTGGAAGCCATTTCTATTGAGTGCTGGAGTATTGGGGTTAAATCTTCTGGGAGACAGTTGTGACATTAATCATTTAATATTCTGGGTAATCTTAGAAATTCCTATTGGGCCGTCCCATTTTATTTATGAAGAATTTCGTGGCACATTGAGAAACCGATTGCCTTGTATAGTTCACTGTAGCATATTTGTGAAGAGGGATGAGTTAAGCTTGATTGTTAAAAGACCCTGTATTTAATATCACTACTGCTTGGAAGTATCGGGAAACTTATATATTTGATGCAAAGTATATTCCATGGCCTCCTGGGAATTCATAGCCGTTTAACCTGGGACTTCATCACAGTCCCTTACAGAAAAAACAAGGGACCGGTATTTCTGAAGACACATAGAGAAGTCACGATTGGAAGTGTAGTTGTCCGATTCTCTGATAGCTGCTAGTGATTGGAGGAATCGAATCAGAAAGAGGATTCAATATAAGCCTGTTAGAAAATGCCATTCATATGGAACGATAACTGGTATCATCGCTGGAAATATGGCCACCTCAAAATCATCCTGCCGGGCAACTGCTAACCATCGAACTCTCTCGCATAATATATTTATATTGATTGAGCATCAGGCATCTAAAGAAATGTTAACGGAGTCTTCAAAAAATTAATAGGGAAGTTTCTGGGTAAGAGGAAGTATCGGGAGCAGCTTCATTTATTTAATTTAAACTGGAAGATGTTAGAAAGTTGAAGACTTTGAAAGAATAACGTGGCATTTCTAGAGGATTCAATCATCAAATTGTAGGAGCCGCGTATCACTTGTGATGAGTCAAGGAGATTTATCATTTTAAATGAAAGTTTGAAGGCATTGTAATAGTTTGAAGGACTTAGTCGGTGGAAGGCTTGGAAATTTAAAGAAAGTGGGAGTAACGTAAGTTCTAAGCCGTCAATACTAGAAAAGGAGGAGTCAGGAAAAACCGCTGGAATGACAGAGCATCGACCTTTCTCTCGGTAGTATGTGTGATGTGCCAGAGATAGGAGGTGTGAGAGTTTCAATTTTCCTTTAAGGACACAACCATCATTTCTTTCCTCACAATTTAAATTATATCACTGCCTGTTTAATAATACAAAGGGAGTTTACGGGGAAATTTTGGAATGAGGCACTTAATTCTATGAAGAAGGAATTGAATAATGCAATATGGAGCCCGTGAATAAAAAAAAAAAAGAAGCCTCTGCCATTTCTAAGGTTGAATATTCATCTCAAGGAGGGATGAGTTGTTGGTTTCTCTAGTTTGTTAACTTCTGTGGGTGCTGTTAAGTTTGCAAAGGACCTGAGCAAAGTATTGAACCCAAGGCAAATTATTCTGTGGTAGATCAGGTCAGGAATGGTTTTCTTCTGTGCATTCAAATTGATGTATTGATGTTTCTTCCCAGTTTAGTTGGTTAAAATGTGGAAACTCTCTCATGAAAGATTACATAGAATATATACTGTACTTGAATAAATCCATCTGTTCAATTGCATGAGTCATATGTTATCATATGCAGCTTATATTAAAGACTGAAGTACCAAACTGTTCAATCTCAGATTTTGGCAATAAATGTTATGTTCATTTCAATTGTGAAATAATTCTTCTGATGAGTGTATGAAAGCAAACAATTATACATTTATTGGGCAATACAGTGAAATCAAGTAACAAACAATACAACAGTATCTGTTTGACGAAATGTCTGAGCAACCAAGTTGAAGGAAATCAAAAGAAAAAAATTGTATGCAATTTGGGGTAGACTATTACAATTTATTTCAATTTTGTAATTATATTGATAACCATGACCCTAGACATATATGATATATGACATAATATTCAAGTTTTGAACTATCAATTGCCTTTTATCTTGATCACTACCATTGATCAATGATGAAGTATCATACTATCAAATGTATTTACAATTCTATATATTTTTTAAATTTTTTGCATATATAGTATACAGCCATATCCAAACGTACCATACCCAAGGAAAAAAAATTGTACCGACGTACCCGTACCCCATACCAGAACCAGTAACTTAGGCTCCATCCTTCCACATGCTCATTAAAATTAAAAGATGTGGAATCTGTATGTAAATATTATAATCAATAGAAGATGGTGAACCAGAAGAGGAAAAACATTGTATCCCAAACTTGAGGAGATCAACTCAAGAAAGTTTTGAGCCTACAACACACCCAAATCCAACTTGGACTTGGGGCCCCTAGTCTTAATTCATCTCCTTCCCATCATGTTTCCTTCAGTTTGATTTTTTTATTTTCTCAATATCAATTTATGTGATCATCTTCATCAAAATATCAAATTACATATCCAACGTTATGGTGGGATGTTGATCCAAAGGACGTCACACAAATTGATGAGGAGGAGAGACAGGAGGGATTGGTTGGAGTTCCGTTAGATGAGCCAGCCCCTCACAGTGACAGTGACTCAGACTCTGAGTCTGATTTTGATGCAATGTTGGCAGATGTCGAGTAGAGGCAGCCATCATACTTTCTATTACTATGCTTTGGACACTTGTGACTTTGTCATTTTGACATTTGTAGTACAAACTTGTAGCCTTTGGGCATTTTATTATTTTATATCATATGCACATTGACTGTTTGACATGAATTATGGTCCATGGAAGCAATTAGGTAGCTGTAGTATTAATTTGCTCGACTCTATGATGCATATGTCAATATGATTGGTGATTCCATCCCCAAAAATCCCCTCAAAAAATTGCCGTCCCCAAAACTCATCCCGCCGTCCCCCCATACCCGAAACTTGGTGGAACATAGCTTTTTCATCCTAGGTAGTGCTAACCTTCTATATTTCTTTGTTAGGAAATTGAAATACTTTCGTACATGGCCATGTTAGTGTTTTGTGGATTGTTTGTAGGTAATATATGAGGGTAGAATAACGAAATTGAAACATTCACATGGGTGGCAATAAGCCCCGCACCTGGAGAAGGAAATGCACTGGCATAATATCGGGAGGAAAACAAAACGCAGGGAGTGGGGAGAACTTAAAGATACAAAATGTGTTGTGAGCAGAGTACAGCAACAAACACAGGTCTGCAAGGAGAGTAACAACAAAGTTTATGGGTATAAAAATAGCAGGAACAAGCAAGCACATGGAAGCTCATGTTGCCAACAAACTTGGAAAACCCAAAAGAAACAAGGCAACATAAATAAGGAAGAGGAAAAGTGGCACTGAATCAATTTAAGATGTGTTGCCTATGATATTGGATAGAATGTAGGAAACAATGCAAAGGAATATATGGAAAATATTTTGCTGGTGCACAAGAATATTATGCACGACTGATTAAAAAAAGGTGACAGAGAGAAAGAGATCTGCAGTAATAAAAACACAGGTCAGAGAACAGAAATTTACATGCAGTAAGCAAAGCATTTTGCACACATAGGTAAATTTGCAGTGAAAAATGAAACTGCAGTACATGTAAGAAAATAGATATAGGATGAGGACAACAACATGGAA
The DNA here is from genome assembly GCA_007258455.2 of Sequoia sempervirens. NCBI lineage: Eukaryota > Viridiplantae > Streptophyta > Pinopsida > Cupressales > Cupressaceae > Sequoia > Sequoia sempervirens. Next base: position 44,234 of record VDFB02253609.1, read on the forward strand.
GAAGTGTTGCAATATTCAAGTGTATATAAAAAGGAATGCAAAGAAACATGATGTCATGTAATCTTATTATAAGGCATAGGGACATGTAATCTTTTTTTTTGTTATATTCTTTCCTAAAAAATGAGGGATTCAGAAATTTCTATGGGAAACATAAGGTAACAGGAAAACCCAAAAGAAACAAGGCAATGTGCTTAAAATTTACCTATATTTTTGCAATGTGCTTATTAAAAAGTATGTGTATGCTTTTATGATTAATAATTCCAAATGATGCTTCTCTACAATTCCATTGCCAACAAAGTGAAAGTCATTCGTTTAATAATTTCTTAGAAGCTTGCATCAACTGTGTTAAAAAATTGTGCAGGGCTTGATCCTCACTCAGTCAACTTGTTGATTTATGCAACTCAAACAGACAATTCTAAAGCATTCTGGAGATAAACATTTCTTTCTTCTTTCTTTCTCCAAATTCTCTTTTCTCCTTACCCTTTCTCTTCTTCTGAGTTTTTTACACAGTGAATTAGAGTAGCATTAAATTTATTATTTTTCTTCAATATCAATTTGAGCTTCTTAATAGATCAGTCAGTTTATTTTAATTAATCATCAGTTGGAACACTAAAACATGCTTCTATTTATTAACTTACCTCTTGTCTTTCCAAACAGCGGTTCCTTGAAGGGAAACATATTCACAACCTTACACAAATGCAATGACCTCTTATCAACAGTAGTCCGAGCCTTGGAAGGAATTCAACCCCTTTCAATAGGAATGAACCATTCCATAAGTTGGTGTAATAAGCTCTCAACACCAGAAAGAAGGTAATAGAAAAATTACAGTACACCTGATTTTAACTCTGCTTTTGATTTATCTGTTGCTGATGATGATCATAGAACTGTTGGGGAGGCAATTGAGTCAAAGGAAAGTAAATTTTGGAAGGACATGAATAAAGAAATGGAGTCCTTGAACAAAAATGACATTGATTTGGTCAAGTTGCCTATTGGAAGAAAACCCTTTGGTTGCAAATGGATGTTCAAAATCAAGTTCAATGAAGAAAGCTCACATGGTAGCAAAGGGATATTCCCAAGAGTGAGGAATTGATTTTAGTGAGATCTCTCTTGTTGCTAAGTTAAATTCTATGTTCCCAGATCCATGCACTATGCAGTCAGATCCAGGTCTGGTTTGAACCAGATCTGTGGTCCAGTTAGGTACACCTGCAGATTCTGGGACAAATCGCAGTCTCGCCTATGGGTTCATCCTAGACAAAACCGGGTGAACCCGTGACAAATTTTGATGGGGTTTTCTGATTTTGTGGTGACCCTGCTTTTTTTAATATTTTTTCTGCATATTTTTATCAGTGTTTTTTTAATATTTTTTCTGCATATTTTTATCAGTGTTTTTTTAATATTCTTTCTGCATTTTGTCGTCCAAGTGATCAACCCAGATTTTCACTCTGCTTTTGGTTTAGTAACATGGAGAAGCACAGTACAGAATGTGAAATAACGAGGAAGAGTGCCAAAATGGCCATTACACAGTAGCTGTGAGGTGGCTGTGCAGCCACTAGACCAACAGAAATGATAGAGACGACAATCATTAGAGTTCCACCATGGCCGTACACATCCTCTTATCATATATCTACACCTAGATATCCACATACTTGAGATATTGGCAATATTTGAGCTGTTAAATCAGCCTTAGGATCTGACTAACACAAATCCTAGAAACAACCCCATAGCACTCCTTTTTCCCACAAATCTCATCACAAGTTCTCAAATTTGTATCAAGCATCAGACACAACTATGCAACAGGTAACAAGTGCACATTCTAGACACTAGTGCCACTAAAAGGACACTAGCACCTCCAAAAGGTCACTTATGCCTCCAGAGGTTCACTGGCACCCCTAGAAGGCCACCAGCATGCCCAAGAGATCACTAGTGTGTAGAACCAGACTCAACCATCTACTGGCTTTCCAAAAAGTCTTTGCACACATCTGAAACATCCTCCAGCCAATTCTTTAGTCTCCTACAACCTTCTTCAAACCCCTACAATTGTTCCAAACACACTTTATCTTACCCTTCTCTCTTTCATTACATGTTTCTTATGTAACCTCGAATCTAATTGTTTAGTCTGCTTTAGGTAAATCTGAAATTACCTTGTTATGATCATCTTTAGTTAAAATCAAATTTACAAGTAGATAAATCATAAAACAACACATAGGAATTAAAAGTAAACTCTATTAGCGCAGTTGTTTATTTCTCATCTACAATATCATTTTGTGAGAGACATGATTGAAGACAAGACAGTATTATTCAAAAAGGTTGATACCTCTGAGAATGTTGTTGACTCATTGACGAAGTCTGTTAGTACTTGAGCTTTTCTAGTGCAGGAAATCAATGGCAAAGTTGCTCTTAGCAGTTTTTATGTATACTTGGCCACCTATGCCAAGTATTCAATAAGTAGGAGTTTGGTTGTATGAGCGCTATATACTCTGCATGTTTAACACCCCTTATAGATTGTACACCCTGCCACAAATAATGGGGTTTGGCGCAGCACCTCAGTTGGGGGATATGGGTGGCCAGCAACAACCCCAAAAACATTTTGGGCTCCAAGTGGTGGTTTTCTAAACCCATGGTTTTATTCCCATTGTACAATAAATAACACATAGCTATTTCTTACAGTGATATGTCTATAAGTAATTGTTGGTGTACGTTTTATCATCCACCGAACACAGAATAAAATGTCTAAAGACACTCTATCCTCTCTTGAACAAAGTCACCGCGTATGCTAAGATTGCGAGAAGATCATATGGCGACTCCAAGGTTTCTTTCGTCAGGTCATGACATGTGGATAAGCTCAATGGGCGTTGTGATATGCTGGTAATACACAAAGGGACTTAAGCTAAAGAATTTCTCACAAGTTCGGGACTTAGACGGATTTATCATTAAAGGCTTCTTCAGTTGGGACTTTCAATTTAGATCTCAAAAAAAAATGGAAAAAAGGATAAGGGTTTAGGGGTTTAATCTAGGCCTAGGAATTCAAGAGACAATAAAGATCAAGTGAAACGAGTAACCACGCTTTGTTTCGCCTCCCTGGGACAACTACACAAAGTGGGTGCAATCTTCAAAGGGTGTGATTATAATTTTCAAACCTTGAATAAGACCGAAGTTAAGCATCTACAATCACAAGCTCAGGCTAACTTTACGCATCGAATGAAAATCATCCATCTGAAGAAAGTATGAGCAATATTTCACCATTTAATCTATACGATCAAATCTTGCATTCACTTAACAAACATTCAAAGCAAATTCTACTTAATTGTAATCTAATTCTAATCTATGGTAGAAGAAGCTATGCAACCTTGCTCACTACTTGACAATAAAAGTGATTCAAAGCAAATCATGCATAAGAGCTTTTATTATCGGAAATAGTCTAATGCAACAATTTCATACACTATCTCCACACAAATGAAAGTGAGAGATCACAAGTTTATATAGAGTTTTCAGAATCAAATGAAGGGCCAAGATTAAAACAACATCAACGGCCAAGATTAATACAACTCAACCCTAATTAGGGTTTCCCAAAATAACATCAGTTAACAACCAGTAAACAAGCAGTGAGGTGGCAGTTGGAGCTATCTTCAAGGGAAGGTGTCTCTATCCTCCTGGGTAGCATTGGGCTCGACGAATTTGGACACAATCGTGACGACTTCCTCCATTGTGACTAGCGGCAGCATGCTTATCCTGAATTCAAGCCCGTCCAAATCCTTAGCACATCTAGCGAAGGTGTTCTCCCAATCCGTTTCCTTTCTCACAAAATCATCTTGGATGGACAAGAGGTTCGCCACCTTTGTGAAATCCTGTCTCAGAATTGATCTTGTAGTAGAGAAGAAAACTTCCTGAACCTTATGCTTCAACCTTTCCAGCTGCATGTCGTTTTCCCGGACAATCTCTCTGTCAAACACATCTGCAGCTATCATATAAATCTTCCTCTAGATTTCTTTGGCTTGCTCCTCAACTCTGAGCCCATCTGCCTTTGCCTTCTCCAGAACCTCGCTCCGCATCGTTAATGCCCAAAACCAATGATGAAAATCATAAGCAGCTCTCGCAGCAATCACCTTTCCCTCGACCAATTCTTCCTTTGGAACGCCCTTCAGTACTCTAAGGCATGGAATGAGCCTCTCCTGAATATCTGGGAGCTTGTCCCAAGTTTCCGCCATGTCAGCCAATCTGGAAAGGAAAGAAGAAGTATGTTCGTAGGCAAGCATCAATCTCTCCATGAACGAAGCCGCTTCTGTGCCCTTGCTTGTCATCCAGTCCTTGGCTTCTTTGGTCATGACCATACCTTCTTCCACATCCTTGGCCATCTCCTGTGAGGAATTAAGAAGAGGAGGAGCTACTGCATCACCCTGATTGAGTGGTTGGGTCAAATGCCGTATATACTCCTTTAGGCACTCGACCTCCTTTTTATACTCTTTCTTTTTCGCCACTTCCTTTTCCAATCTCGCCTTGACAATTCAGACAGAGTTATCCAGTTCTTCTACCTCTTGGCCTTTTGTTGTTGGGCTGAGGTCTATAGTGGTTATGGCGTATTCTTGGGGAGTGATTTCACCTTGTGCTTTATCAATTGTTGGTACTACAATCTGTATGAAACGGTTGCCGACCTCGTCCCTCTGAATCGTGGAAAACTTCTTGGCAGGTTTCTTAGTAGCAACTTGTTCTAATCTCGCCAAGAAATCTGTAGTATCATCCTCTTCTTGGACCTCAACTGGTGCCTGAATCTTCATCCTCTCCTTCAACTAGTCAGGAATGGTAGGTTGTTCAATACTGTCCTCCTCTTGAACATTTTTTGCACTTGGTACATCCAAAACTCCTCTGAGGGCGGAAATCATCCCCTCTTGGAATTCCTCATTTTGGACTTCCATTTCATTATCTGAACCCAGCACTTCTATGCCCCTAGGAGATGGGGGCTCATCATCATCCAACTGTATCGTCTCATTGTTCTTTTCCTGAACTGCAGAAGGTCTCATCATCTCAACTAAGGATTCGTCTGCAGTAGCCACCAGCTCATCAATGTTTCTAGACACCACGGAACAAGATGGCTCCATCTTTTGTCTTTTCTGGACAGGCTCTATGTTTGCAACCACTTCTTTCCTCTTCTCGCCAATCTCAACCAAATCATCATTGTGGGATGCACCGGCATTGGAGGAGTATGACTCTGTCTCGCTTAGCAAATCATACGTGAGCATCACTCTTTTCTGCCTCAACTCCTAGACCTAATGGTCTACCCACCACTGAGAATACTTAATCACTGGTCTCATCAACGTAGCCAAGTCTGAATGCTCGGGCTCTGACCACTTCACGGAAGGAAGAGGCCAGCGCTCATCGAAGCTCAGCTAGACATAATTTTCGTTGTCCTGCAACTAATCGAGCATCCGGCAAAACTCGGTTGCTCTTATCAAAACCACTGGCATTCTAGACCATAACCTCTTTCTGACTTCATACTCGTCAACAGTATTTCCCCAAAAGTCCTCCAAGTCTACTCTGTGTTTGTATCTCTTCCCATCCACGGTCCGAATGTGATGATGAGGGTCAAAATTGGCCTTGGACCGATAAGCTGTGAATGGGTACCAATGGATTTCTAGCCTGGCGCTCTCGGCTGCTTGTGCCGACGGATAGGACTCCAACATATTCCCAATAAAAAATGGGAAAGTAATAGCCGCCTTCTTACTTGGCCTCTGGATGTTTTGGTACTCTTCCAGTTGTCTTAGGACTTCCAGCAAAATCATCCGATTAGTAGGATAGATAGGAAGCTTATAAGGACTTCTAGTGAATTCCTGGATCCCAACATATGTAAATTTTGGAAACTGGATAAACCAAGATCCATACCTACTGATCAAACTCTTTGCTTCGTGACTTAGCCTCTAGTGCGTTCCTCCTTGAAGTATTCTTGTGATATACATAAGGAAAGCATCGTGCACCCGCCTGAAATGAGATTTCTCCCTGAGTTGAAGTTGCGGGTAGCAGTCATAAGACTTGAGTTCATTCTCGCCATTACCAACTTTGCCTTTGCATATAAGTCCTGAGTATCTGTACGTTGTGGCCAACAAATAGACAACATATGAGCTCATGTGGAAAGACTTGGTCTTCTCAAGATTGACTAACTGCTCATGGAGATTGTCGCTTATCATTCGGGACCAATTGAACATCCTCACGCCGGAAGTGATTTCATCTATAAAATAATACATCCATGTCTCAAAATATGTGCCTTGTGGATTGTCGGCTATCCTGTTCAACATCAAAATGATATCTCCATAATCCTCCTTGAAGTCTGTCTGACGCAACTTCTTAGGCATTTTCTTTGTGGATGGTCTAGGCTTCTCTAGCCATGATTTATTAATATTTGTGGCGCACAATTCAAACTAGCTATCATATAATCTCTTGGCGTCCTCCTTGGTCTTATAAATGGTCTAGTGATGTGTTGGGATGCCAAACGCCTCCTAGATTGCCACTTCGCCAAGGTGAGATAGAATCCTTCCGTCAGGTGCCACAATTTGTCTCTCCTGCACATCATAACGAATGGCGCATTCTACCATTAACTCGGCACATTCTATTGCAGGAAGGAATCCGACTGCTTGGAAAATTCCATTTCTTACCATCCGTCTGCCAATTGGTGTTGGTAACCCAACATGTCCATATACCCTCTTTTTAAACTCCACAAAGTCTACATGTCCAAGATCAGTGTTTGCAACATTTTTCCATTTTGAATTGATCTTCGACTCTCACTGTACCCCTTTACTGGCAAACTTCATCGGCACCTTCTTGAATGATTCTCATGCCGTGGTCATTAACCTACAGTAAAAACATTAACATTAATACGGAGACTTTAAAATATAATTTATTCCCGTGCCTTTTATTCGAAAATTTTACTTTCAGCTTATTAAAAGATTAGATTTCTGCGAAAAAGCAAGCTGAAAGTAAATAAATTTGCTTGAGATTTTGCCAGAACTTAGCCAGAAATTTAAAAAAAGATGGAAAAAAATTGATGAATTTAGCCAACCAAACTCCAAACCTCAGGAAAAATCTTTTGGCTGCAAATAAAATTCAGATTTCGAGAATTTAATCAAAAATCCAATGACAAAGTGTGCCAACTCGCTGAGAAGTTCGACTTTCAGCCAAGAAATTCTTTTACTTCACCAAGAAATTACTTCCTCAGAATAAAAATTACTCTTTCCTATGAGAAAATCAACCTTGCCTGCAGAAGAATCGAACTTTCTTCAACTTTCTTGCAACTTCGAGAGATTGACTTCTCTTCAGCTGAGTCTGTGAAAAATGAGTTGTTGAAACTCATTATAATGCTGAAGAACTCGATTTGTTTTAGCAACTGCATCTTTTTCTCTCGATTTCGATTTGTTTTCTTCTCTTCAATCAAGCAAGTTTCCATTCTTTTTCGAAAAAATTCCATGGCGAGCTTATCCAGGCAAATCCCTTTGATTTTCCAAAATTCGATTTTTTGCTAGATGTTTATCTTTTATTTTCAATATTTTGGAAAAAATATTAAATGTCCGATTAAATTAAATTCGATTTTTCCAAGTTTTGATTTTACTCATGGATTTTCTCGTTTTCTGGCATAATTTATTTTCATCCATGAATTTTACTTCCAAAACATCTCTGGCGAATTTTACCTTTGTCCGAGGCATTTTATATTTCTAAGTGTCGGAAATAAATTATCCAAAGTATTAAAATATTTAAATTATTTCCAACCCGTTCAATTTTGACCCATGGCTATTTTAATTTTATCCTTGGCTAAATATTTATTTTCCAAGTTATTTCACTTTCCGTCTAGCCAAGTTGAATTTTTAGCCATCTTGCCAACAAATATTAAGCCAGATCTTTATTTTCCTCTGCCATGGCGAACTTCAAATTGTGCCAGGCATATTTTCTCTGCCGAAATCGAATTTTCCTCTTCTTGAATGATCTTCTCCAGGCAAAGTTGGATTTTAGCATGTGTTTGGACGTCTTTCCTAGGAAAATTTCCATGACACTTAGACAATTTTTCAACCTTTTTGGCCTAGGGCGGACTTTCTAACCTCTTTGCCATATGTATTTTCCTCTATGCACTTAGCCAACTTCACAAATTTTTCCCTAGGTATCCATACTTAGGCAAATTTTCGATTTTCTCCTTCAAATATTTAGTCATTTTCGATTTTCCCTCTCCTTAGACCTCTAGACTTAGACAAAGTTTGAATTTTCTCTCCTCTCCTAGGTTAGGCAGACTTTATCAACTTCTTTCCATGGTGGGGCGGACTTCATCAATGTCTTTCCATTTTTTTATCAAGGCAAGGGCGGACTTCATGTTAGCTTTGACGTCCCTCATTTATCTCCACCTGATAACGGACTTTTCTTTATCTCTTTCTTCCCATACTTAGCCAAATTTCGAATTTTCTCCTTGCTCTAGGCTGGGGTGGACTTCCAAGAGGTCTTGCCAATTCTCCTTGAGGTGGGCGGACTTCCTTGCCTCTTTGCCATGTTGGGGGCAAACTTCAAGATGTTCTTGCCATTGCCTCATCCAAGGTATGGCGGACTTCCTTGATAGCTTGACATTCTCTCATCAAGGCAAGGGCAGACTTGCCAAGATGCTTGTCATTTTCTCATCCTCAAAGCTTAGGTGAATTTTCTCCAGACTTGGGCAAATTTTCCACAAATTTCATGCCTTTGGGTTGATTTTTGGGTGATATTCTCATGATTTTCAACTGATTTTTCCAGATTCTTTATCTTGCTTTTCCATGCTTTTCTATGCTTTTCTGCTTGGTTTTTCTATTTTTACTTTGATTTTTCAGTGATTTTTTTTTTTTGGCTGATTTTTGGTTCTAAAAATGGAAATGTTCACTTATCTGACCAGGGTTGACTTTCTAAAAATAGAAAAAGCAAAATCCCTAAAAAATAGGGAACCGAAAAAGCAAAAAAGCAGATTCCCTAAAAAGTAGGAAGTGTCAGAATTGGCCCAAAGCAAAGGCGATCCTCGTCTCCCGAACCTTCTGAGCCCTTCCGTGACGTTTAGGTACTAATTCAAGCATGGATTATCAACTTGGCTTGGATGACTCTCAAAAGGACTGACTTGAAACTCTTAAAATGATGACCTCATGAAACTGTTGTGCGAAGGCAAAACCCTAAAAACTAGCAAACTACTGGGGGTCCCCATTTGTAATGGGGCGATGTGTGAAAAGGTCACAACAGTACTCAAACATGGATTAGGGTTAAGCACAAGTGAGAAATATCTTATCGTATAGTGAGCAGTTGAGTTAATACAGAGTGTTGTCTTTGCTGCATTTTTTTTCTAAAAAGGATTCCTAACATAAAATCTCTTGTTAATACAGAGTGTTGTCTTTGCTGCATTTAAGTTTATGTTAGCATAACATCTCTTTGGATAGGTTTATCAGCATTTGTCTCTCATGAAGTCAATCACAAAATATGAAAAGAACTTTCCCAAAAGCCCACGAATAGGTACATTGTATAAAAGCAAGAAAGTAAAGTTATTTTTTCTCAAAAAAAAGTCATTTATACCTTTTCTCCGTCAGTAACCTTCTCTAAGGTCTGGCAAACATTTGCTGTGGGACTGCTTACCTTTCCCACCTTTACTTGTACTGGATTATTCAAGTATTCCTAAAACAGAAAACAGGATGTTTTAGTCAATGACAGGCACATCAGCAAATACTAGAGCATTTTCTTTAACATCCATAATAAGTACATGTTCAGTATTTCTACAAGTAATGGAGCCATGAAACCTAAATTAGAAAAAAAAAAAAAAAAATGTAAAGCAACAGCTATGTTTCACAGTTTGTAATTGAGCATTCGCAATTTCTAACATGTAATAAAACTATAAAATTATAAATCATGTACAGTCAGCGCCTCAGATTAAACAGCTCAGATAATGATGTGGTTAGCATCCTTATCCTATGTACTACAGTATAGATGTCTCTGGTCAAACTTAATAATCAATTGGTATTAAAATGCCATATACAATGCAGGTTAGTTTCTCAAAAGATAAAGAAGTGAGTCCTTGTTTCATTGTTTCTCTTAATGTTTTGCTGCATTTATCAGTAGGTATTTTGCATCCATTGACAGCTGTGGCTGAGTCTTCAATTTTTGCGGTCACACTATTTACTTCATGCCACCAAGGTTTCTTTTCTTGTGCCCTATATTCAGTTTCTACACATTTTGTGCAAACAAAGTTTTTCATTGGAACTCATATCATCAGCACATCATCCCTCATGGAAAGTTAATATGGTGGCTACTGCCTCTATAGCCAAGTGATTTCTCATACATAAATTACAAAATCCATTATTTAGCATGATTAATGTCCATCCACTTATCCTTTAAACCACAGGCATCATTCTGCTTCAAGGGTTAATGGTGGGCATTATAGAGTTTTCTAGCTTGCAGTTAGGTTTATAAAAAGTCCTTATTCTTGCATTTAAATTGCCTCAATGATTCCAATATTTCCCTTATACTTGCTGTTTGTTTAAGGTTGTACATACTTGTCAGCATGTAGGGTGATTCTAATATCATTTGCATAATTCCTCTCTCCTCTTGCAGATGAAAGTTATATTCTCTTCCCACTAGAGAATAATAAATAATGAATTACACAAGAAAAGAACAGCATTTTCTGTGATGGAAAAGAATGAAGCCAATTCACTTAAGCCAAAAGCTACTTGTGAATGAGTTTCCAAAGCACCATAAGCATATAGCATGAAAAAATAGCTGCAAAAGGCAACATTTAGAAAACTTGTAAAATAATATAGTAAGCATAGGATGCAAGCAATGCCATATATGGCATTACATGATTTTATATGTACAAACAATACTAGGGTGTTATTAAGATGCAAGAGCAGATTGATTTCAAATAATCGAATGATTATTTACAAAAGGTAAAAGAGTACATATAGATTACAAAGAGAGGGAAACATAATGTTTCCATAATCAACAGAAGCAAGAAAATAGGAACTACTAACTAGTTGAGCATTAATTAAATGGTAAATATAATTCTAATACCCTCCCTTAATGCTCAATCTATCAACTACACTAAGATGCCCCCTAAATCTAACAAACTTATCCGAGCTCAAAGACTTGGTGAGAGTATCTGCAGTCTGATCCTCTGTCTAAAACATACTACAATGTTATGGATCCGTCTTCGACAAGCTGGCGAATGAAGTGACAATGAAGATCAACATGCTTGCTTTGTCAGTTCATGGAAGACTGGATTCTTGGTAAGTTTCAGCACCCCTTGATTGTCGCAATATAAGGGGAAGGTCCTACTTGAGACATTTGCATGTCGGTGAGCATCCTTCGAAGCCAAATTGCCTCACAAACTACTTTAACAACTCCTCGATATTTTGCTTCGGTCGAGGAGAGAGCCACTGCCTGTTGCTTCTTACTAGTCCATGTAACTACACCTGTACCCAAACTGCATACATTCCCTAAAGTAGACTTTTTGTCATCAACAGAACCTACCCAATCTGAGTCTGTATAACCAATCAGCTTTGGATCTTTGCACCTCCCATATAAAATGCCAAGGTCAGAAGTGCCTTTCACATATCTCAGCACACGCTTCACTACAACCCAATGTTCAGCTTTAGGGGCTGACATGAAGCGAGAGATGTAGCTCACTGCAAAGCTAAGGTCAGGTCTAGTGGCAGCGAGATAGATGAGGCTGCCCACAAGTTGCTTGAATTCTAATTCGTTCTACACAAGTGAATCCAACTGAGCTGATAACTTCACCCCTCACTCCATAGGTGTAGATGTCGGTTTGCAATCTGTCATCCGAAACTTTTCCAACAAGCTCTTGGCATACTTCGACTATGAAATGAAGGTACTGCCAGTAGACTGCCAAACCTCTATACCGAGGCAATAATGGAGGAGTCCCAATTCTGTCATGTCAAATGATTGACTAAGATTATGTTTGATCTCCTCAATCAGATGATCTGAACTGCCAGTAATGATTTAAGTCATCAACATAGACAACTAGGAACAAGATATCATTACCAGTCCGACTAACATACAGATTAGAGTCAGAAGGACTTCGTTGAAGGCCATGATCAATAACGTACTGATCAATCTTCATGTACCAAGCCCGTGGTGCCTACTTAAGGTCGTAGAGTGCTTTCACCAGTTTGCATACCTGGTGTTCTTTACCAGCAACCTTGAAACCAGGAGGTTGCGTCCTGTAAACTTCTTCCTACAAATTACCATTGAGGAAGGCACTCTTTACGTCCATTTGATGTACTTTCCATCCAAACTAAGCTGCTATCAAGAGGACAAGCCGAATGGTACTCATTTTGGTTGTAGGAGAAAAAGTCTCCTCATAGTCAATGCCCTCTTGTTGTGAAAACCCTTTGGCTACCAACCTAGCCTTGTATTTATCAAGGGTTGCATCAGCCTTATACTTAACCTTATAAACCCATTTGCAACCTATGGGTTTCTTCCCATGCGGAAGATCTGAAAGCTCCCAAGTGTGATCCTGCACGAGACTATGATGTTCAGTTGTCATAGCCTGTTCCCACTCAGGTGTTCCTTTAGCCTCTGTATATGTCTGAAGCTCCAAAATGCTATGAAGGTTGGCCATAAGAGCAAAATTCACTGTATTCTATTGTTTGCTCTTATTCCGAGTAGATCTACCCTCTAGTAACTCAACATCATGAAGAGCACCAATCGTCGAAGCCCACCATTTAGGCCAAAGAGTAGATGAACCAATATCGGAATCAAGAGGAACAACCTCTACTAGATTAGAACAAACAAGAGAAGACTAGTAGAAGAGCCCACAATTCTCATCAACCACGACATCACGACTGAAGATTAGAGGATCAGTGTCTACATCTATCAGTCTGTATGCCTTATGGTTCTCACTATAACCTGTAAACATGAGTTTCTAGTTCTTGGAATCCAACTTAGTGCGCTGAGTAGCAAGAATCCAAACATGAGCAGTGGAGCTAAAAACCTTCAAGTGACTAATGTTCGGCTTATGTCTAGACCAGGCTTCTTCAAGAGTCATCTTCTTCATGGCATAAGTAGGAGATTTGTTTAGAAGATAAATAGCAATATACACTACTTCAACCTAGAACTTCTTAGGAACATGTCTATGCTCCAACATAGAAGTGCCATTTCAATAATGGTGTGATTGTGATGCTCGACTACACCATTCTGTTGAGGGTTGTAAGGTGTGGTGAATTGGCGCTTTATGCCATGTGTAGCACAGAATGTAGAGAAATCTTTGGAACAAAATTCCCCCCCATTATCAAACCAAAGAGTAATAATAGAAGAACCAGACTCTTTTTCCACCAAGGCCTGAAACTGCTGAAATATGCTAAACACCTTTGATTTAAGCTTCAAAAAATATATCCACATCTTTCTGCTGAAATCATCAACAAAAAGCAAAAAATACCTGGATCTAGTAACGGAAGGTGTGTGCATCGGACCACATACATCAGCATGGACCAACTCTAAAACACTTGAAGCCCGCCATGAATCGCCATCGGAGAAAGGAGTCTGATGTTACTTTCCAGCCTGACAAGGTTCACAAACTCCATGAATTTGAGTTTGAATCACAGGTAGGCCACCAACGAGATCATCTCGTGATAACTGAGAGAGATAGTGCATGTTCAGGTGCCCATAATGTTGATGCCAAAGATTGCTGATAGAAGTGCTCTTGGCTGCCATAATGTGCTCTTGAGAATCACCAAAATCAACAAGTCTATAAAGACCATGATCCTCAAGTCCCTGAATGACTATAGTCCGTGTCTCTCTGTCAACAATACTACATGTATGCATACTAAATATGATGTCCAACTGAGGAGAGTGAGTCATAAGCTGACTTACAGAAAGTAAGTTCAACTCCATGCCAGGTACAAAGTATACATCAAGAAATATCAAATTTCTCCCACCAGACTGAATCTGAACGTTGCCCTTTCCGACAACAGTATACTCTTCGCCTCCTCCAAAGATAACTGAATCTCTGAAAGGTGTGTACTTAATGAACCAATCTCGGCGATGCGTGAAATGGCGTGAGGCACCAAAGTCAATGCACCAAGCAAAAGTGTTTACAGGATCTGTAGGACTCTTTGCCATGAATACAAAGAAGGCAGACTCCTTTTGCTCAGTGTGCTCCGCCACATGTGCTTTCAGTGTACTCTCTTTGCTTTCCTTGTTCAGAGGCCAAGCGTTTCAGCAATCCTTCTTCGTGTGGCCAAACTTGTGACAATAATTGCACTGAATATTCTTTGACTTTGAAGAATCTAAAGATTGTTAATGATATGACAGCTTCGGGTTCATCCTTCCAGCCACGAGTGAAGACATAAATAAATGTAGCCTATCGGCTATTTATTTATATGAGTCATTTATTAAAGATGGGCGCTTCTCTTGGCAACATTATAATTTCTCTTGAGGCCGACTCTTCCTAAATTATATTTATTATTTGTAATTATTATTATTTTGTAACTTGGCCGACCTTGCATATGAAGAGGTGCGACCTCTCTCATTTGTGTATATACTAGGTCACCTTCCTCTATTTGTGATCAAGCAAGTTCTATTCATTCTCTCATTAAGGTGCGAATTTCTTCAAGAGCAGAAGTGCGAATTTCTTCAAGAGCAGAAATGCGAATTTCTTAAGGGCAGATTTAGCAGTCCAAGGAAGTGCAGATCTTCATCTGTTATTGCATCTGGTATAGGTGCTGAATATTGGCCTTGTGATTGGCCTCATTGTAAAGAGAATTGTTGCCATTATTTTTATAAGAGAGAACTTTTGTTGCTAGGTTTTTCTCCCTCAAGAGGAGGGTTTTCCCAGGGTATCTAATGTGTTATTGTGTCTGATTTTGAATTAATTTTCTGTGCATATAATTTGTTCACTAAAATTTACATGGTATCAGAGCGGGTTTGAAAGGATTGTGATCAGATTATTGCTAATCAGCATACCCTATTGTTCACTTAATCAAGATGGTGAATGGTTTGAAGGTTGAGGATAGACTCGAAGGTGCATCCAACTTCACATCATGGAGATTCAGGATCATGCTTACCTTGCGTGAAAATGACTTGGGTGAGTTCGTGGAGTCTAGCGTTTCTGACCCTGAGGAGGAAGAAGAAAAGTTGCAGTGGCTGAAGAAAGACATTAAAGCAATGAAGATATTGGTTGATTCTGTAAAGGATCACATTGTTCCTATCATCTCTAAGTTGAAGACAGCGAGAGATATGCTCAAGACCTTGGAAGAGATGTACGAAATCAACAATACCAGTCGAGCGCTTGCACTAAAGCAACAACTTCATCATATGAAGATGTCAAAAGGTGAATCAGTAATTGCATACTTTATGAGGATTGCAGATTTGAGAGATCAGCTCTCGACAATAGGGCATATGGTTGATGACAAAGACCTAACTATGCTTGCACTCAATGGTCTACCTTTGTCTTGGGAATCTTATATTCAGGGAATCAGTGCAAGATCGAAATTGCCTAAGTTTGATTGCCTAAGATCAGATTGCATTCAAGAGGAATCAAGGTTGATGGCAAGAGGCGTTGGTCAAAGTTCAAAGAATGAAGACATTCATGTTCTCGCCGCTCATGCATCAAAGAAGAAAGGACAAGATGGAAGGAAAGGATTCTTCAAGAGGAATCGGGACAAAGGAAATGATGATGCACCTCCATTTAAGAAGAAGAGGGATATGTCCAAGATTCAATGTTTTAAGTGTGATAAGTTTGGGCACTTCGCCAAGTATTGTCCAACTAGACCTAAGCAACAGGTCACCGTTGCAGATGTTGATGATGCCTCTCCTCAAAAGGATTCAAGTGAATATTTGTTCTATTCGGCATTATCAAGCAGTATACCTTCTGAAACCAATACTTGGATAATCGACAGTGGTGCTTCTCATCACATTACCGGCTTTAAGGAGCACTTATCAAGTTTGGTGGAAAAGGAGTCTTCTGAACAAGTCATCATTGGAGATGATGCTAGCTACTCCGTGAAAGGAATTGGGACCTCCACACTTCATTTGGATTCCGGCATATCACTTCAATTGGGTAATGTTCTTTATGTTCCCGGAATCAAGCGCAATCTTATTTCTATTTCAGCATTGGAAGATAAAGGATATCAAGTTGCCTTCTCCAAAGGCAAAGTTCTAGTATGGATGGAGAACTCTAGTTTCAAGGATGCTCAAGTAATTGGAGTTAGACATGAAAACCTTTACAAGGTTTGGACACGTTCTTTACAAGCTTTGGTTCATGACTCTTCAAGTCTTTGCGATCTTTGGCATCGGAGATTGGCTCACTTACACTTCCGAGCCTTACCTATCATGGAGAAGATGGTGACAGGCCTTCCTAAATTCAACCAGGAGCACGAAGGTACTTGCAAGGGCTGCGCATTGGGTAAGAATATAAAAGCCCCTTTTCATGGTAGAGAAAATAGATCTAAGTGTATTTTAGATCTTATTCATTCTGATTTATGTGGTCCTATGTCTATTTCGTCTTCGAGTGGATTCTTGTATTATGTTTTGTTTATTGATGACCACTCTAGGAAGACTTGGATTTATTTTTTGAAATCTAAAGAGTTTGAGGAAGTGTTGGATAGGTTTAAAGAGTTTAAAGCTTTGGTAGAAAATCTTTCTGGTAAAAGAATTAAGGTCCTCAGATCTGACAATGGTGGAGAATACACCTCTGGTAGTTTTCGGAATTTTGTATTGATGCAGGGATTAAGAGGGAGTTTTGTGTTCCTATAATCCTCAACAAAACGGTGTTGCAGAAAGAAAGAACGAATCATCGGGAAGCGGCAAAGGCCATGATCCATGATCAAGATTTGCAAACCTTCCTATGGGCGAAGCTTCCGGTGTTTGTGTATGTTCATAATGAAGTCCTCATAAGATCTTGGAGAATATGACTCTTAAAAGCCTTTGGGAAGAAAGCCCGAAGTTAGTCATTTGAGGATCTTTGGATGTCCTGTCTATATTCATGTTCCCAAGGAAAAGAGAACCAAGTTGGAGCCTCTCGGCAAGAAGGGAATATTTGTGAGTTACAGTGAGACATCAAAAGCCTACGAATTTACATTCCAGTCGAAGATGATAGAGATCAGAGGGATGTCACATTCGAGAAGATGTTGCATTCAAGATCCGAGTTCATATGGAGATTGATAATGAAGAGTCTCTCAATATGGAAGTTGACCATACTCCTGAGATTCAGAGGGAGACTTCGAACCAAAAGAAGATATTGATCCTGTTGAACCCTTGGAACCTACTGATGGGCCTACCGACATTGTTATTGGGAGAAAGAGACCTCTATGGGCCAGGCGTACTATGCAAGAGGCTGAAAGCTTTGCAGCTCCTAGAGGCACATTCAGAGAAAGCAAAAGGCCACATAAGTTCTCCAGTTATGTTGCCTTAATGAGTCAGATTATAGAATCCGAGCCTACCTATGTTGAGGAAGCATCTAGTCATCAGGTTTGGAAAGATGCTATGACAGAGGAGTATCAGTCAATTCTTAAGAATGATGTTTGGGATATTGTTCCTAGACCAGGGCAAGTCTGTGGTATCTTCTAAATGGCTATTCAAGATTAAACATGCTGCAAATGGAAGCATTGAGAAGTACAAGGCAAGATTTGTAGCTCACGGGTTTTCTCAGAAAGAGGGAGTTGATTACGAAGAAACATTTGCTCCTGTTGCTTGCTATACTTCTGTCAGAACCATCATTGCTATTGCTGCATCTAGAGGATGGAAGATTCACCAGATGGACGTGAAGACAGCCTTTCTCAATGGAGTAATTGAGGAGGAGGTTTATATAGAGCAACCTGATGGATTTGAGGTTCATGAGAAGGAGTCACATGTTTGCAAGCTAAAGAAGGCCTTGTATGGTCTTAAGCAGGCTCCTCGTGCATGGTACGAAAGGATTGATCGGTACTTGTCAAGTTTGGGCTTCTTAAAGAATGATGCTGATTCAAATCTCTACTTCAAGGTAATCAATGGTGATACATTAATTTTGGTTTTATATGTTGACGATATGATCCTTACTGGAGAAGATCACCTGATTCTTGACCGTAAGGAGTTGACTTCGGAATTTGAGATGAAGGACCTTGGGCTCATGCATTACTTCCTTGGATTAGAAGTCTGGCAGAAACCAGATGAGATGATTCTAAATCAAGGAAAGTACACCATCGATATACTTAAGAGATTTGGCATGATGGATTGCAAATCCATGTCTACACCTATGGAGACCAATCTACATAAATTGAAGGAGGTTGCAGCTAGTTCAGATTTGGTGGATCCTACATTGTATAGACAGCTGATTGGATCCTTGATGTATCTAGTTAACACTAGACCTGATATTTGCTATGCAGTGAGTGCACTTAGCTAGTTTATGTGTGATCCGAGACAGATACATCTTGTTGCAGCTAAACATATCCCGAGATACTTGCGTGGCACAGTTGGATATGGGTTGAGGTATACTGCATGCGACTTGGAGTTACATGGTTTCACCGACTCGACAGCGTGTTGTGTCACGCATCTAAGAGCACCTTCCGGGTTGTTGCTTCAGCTTTGGGTTCTCATTATGATTTCCGGCGCAAAGAGAAGCCATCTCAGAGTATCAGTACGCCAGAGGTCGAAAGTACATTGGGTACTTGTATGGAAACTCTGGGAAGCAAGTACAGGGCTTCATAAGCTCCCCGCAAAATTGTTTGACAATCAATGGAGCCTACTATCATTCATGATAATCGAAGCTGTGAAGCTCAATAATCCCGTGGTTTCATGACGTAATCCGCATGTTGAGAGATTGGCACCAATTTATATGGTAATGGAAGGTCAGACAGTTTGAGGTACATCACATCGATGAGCGACGGCAGATAGCTCTCACCAAGCCTCGCCAGATAAAAGTTTTGTGTACTCCGAGATAAGCTTGGTATGGTGGAGAATCCAACCTTGACTGAGTAAGAGTCTCAGTATTAGTGAGCCTTGTTTAATGCATTTTCCTCTGAGACGGAGGAATTTGAGGTGCAAGCCCTTTGTTAATGCATTTTCCTCTGAGATGGAGGAATTTGAGGTGCAAGCCCTTGTTAATGCATTTTCTCGAGACTAAGAATTTGAGGTGCAAGCCCTGTTAATGCATTTTCCTCTAAGATCGAGGAATTTGAGGTGAAAGCCCCTTGTTTCCACCCTCTCTACGAGTTTCATGGGATGTGTCATGTGAGACCTACGACATATGTTGTACTTGTGTTTCACCCTCCTCGAGAGAGTTTATGGTGAAAGTCACGCTGAGGTGACAACATCGGGCCACTGCTGATGAACACTTGTACTTACCATATTATGGTTGATATCGTATTGAGGCGATATCTAATATCACGTTGAGGTGATATTCTTCTTTTCACATCTGGTTGTAGCCAATGTGGTGGGCATCATGTTGAGGTGATTTGTCTTGAGCAGCTGGAAGTTCTCTCCCTAGCTGAGAGGGAGTGTTAATGATATGACAGCTTCGGGTTCATCCTTCCAGCCACGAGTGAAGACATAAATAAATGTAGCCTATCGGCTATTTATTTATATGAGTCATTTATTAAAGATGGGCGCTTCTCTTGGCAACATTATAATTTCTCTTGAGGCCGACTCTTCCTAAATAATATTTATTATTTGTAATTATTATTATTTTGTAACTTGGCCGACCATGCATATGAAGAGGTGCGACCTCTCTCATTTGTATATATACTAGGTCACCTTCCTCTATTTGTGATCAAGCAAGTTCTATTCATTCTCTCATTAAGGTGCGAATTTCTTCAAGAGCAGAAGTGCGAATTTCTTAAGGGCAGATTTAGCAGTCCAAGGAAGGGCAGATTTAGCAGTCCAAGGAAGGGCAGATTTAGCAGTCCAAGGAAGTGCAGATCTTCATCTGTTATTGCATCTGGTATAGGAGTTGAATATTGGCCTTGTGATTGGCCTCATTGTAAAGAGAATTGTTGCCATTATTTTTATAAGAGAGAACTTTTGTTGCTGGGTTTTTCTCCCTCAAGAGGAGGGTTTTCCCAGGGTATCTGCTATGTTATTGTGTCTGATTTTGAATTAATTTTCTGTGCATATAATCTGTTCACTAAAATTTACAAAGATTGCCCCTGATTGTGCTGCTGAAAGGACGAAGGCTTGCCCTTATTCTTCTGAAATGTCTTTGCAGGGAATGCCTGTACTGAAGAGGATGAAGTGGCACTAGTACCAAACTATTGTTTCCAACAATCCTGCTGTAGAAGTTTGTTGCAGAGATCTGGAAACGTCAAGTCAACATTAGTTGCTATAATGTTGAGCATCTCAATAAAGTGCTCATACGGATGTGGTAAACTCTTCAGAGTGATCACCACAATATCTTCTTCCTCCATCTTCCGACCAATAGCCTCGAGCTTATCTCGAATGTCCTTGATCTTGGTCAAGTGTGCTTGCAGAGGTGTATTCTCATCCATGATGATGGAAAACATGTTCTTCAAAAAGAACGCACGACTTTTGTCGGAAGTCTCATGAAGATCTTTCAAAAGATCCCAAATCTCCTTCTTTGATTTACCTGAAGGAACCTGAGGTAACTGGTCATCAGTGACTGATAACTTAATGAGCATAACAGCTTCCCGATTCTACTCATCAAACTTCACCTGATCCTTATCAACTGTGAGAGGTCGTGTCATGGTGCCCAGAACAATCTAGTCAAGACATCAATACTCAAATATCATCATCATATGCTACTTCCATGTGTTGTAGTTGCAACCATTGAACTTCTGACTATTGTCCAACATGATGTTGGTCAAAGAGGCCATGCTTCACGTTCTTCGAGGCACGAAAAAACAAAGATGATGCAAGCAAATATACGGCACAAAATTCGAGACAACACACCATGAACCCAAGAAGAAATCCAAACACGAATTTCGAAGCACAAAGAAGAATTTTACAAATTGAAAACACAAAACCCTACGTACAAAAAAAACCTGAAGTACTGATGGCACGAATTCCAAGGTACAAATTTCAATGTGCTGAGGCAATTTCTAGCACAAAAATCAAGACAAATTTGTCGGCACAAATTTCAAGGCATGATTTCAACAAACCCAAAAAAATCGACTGGAATCAAAGGTTTTATTGCCAAAACCCTAATCAGATCTGAAAATCACAATTTTCAGAAGATCACGTCTCAGAAAGACAAAAAACTCCCGTTCAGATTCTTTGCAAAATCTCAAGCAGAGGCCAAAAGAAAAACTCAGCACAAGAAATATGAGAAATTGGTTAACAAAACAAGCCCAAAAATTTCTGAAAAAAACGGCCCAAAAAATCTTCAAAAATGCGCGCGCACAGACTGGTGAGGAATCGCATGGCTCAAATTGGTGAGAGATCGCGCGCTGAACAAGATGCAAGAGCAGATTGATTTCAAATAATTGAATGATTATTTACAAAAGGTAAAAGAGTACATATAGATTACAAAGAGAGGGAAACGTAATGTTTCCATAATCAACGGAAGCAAGAAAATAGGAACTACTAACTAGTTGAGCATTAATTAAATAGTAAATATAATTCTAATAGGTGTAAACATGTACTCCTAGATTGCATAAGAAGCAGAAGAAGATTGGTCACCAGCCTATACAGTAAAATAGTCATGTTCTCTTTTGTTGTTTACCATCTCTGTAATGGTTGCCTATTCAATCTTAACATGTCCATCTGGAGTGTAATACACATTATTAAAGAGTCACAAAATATGAAAACAAATTCCCTTCACCAGCAAACAATGCATCCTAAATGCAGCAATTATATGCAAAAACCAAGCTATCGCAAAGTAAACAGCAATGTGAATAAATGATTTCTAATCACAAAATTCATGGAACAGTCATACACATTGATCTTTTGACTTTATTACACCCAGACAGTTCAGGAGATCAAAATCCAGCTGGAAGAAATGCAAAAGAAAGGTGGTAAGTGACAATCAATCACATGAAACAGAGGTTCAAAAGATATTTTTCAAAACAACATAAACATATAACATTATAA
>VDFB02253610.1:0-22360 GCA_007258455.2 Sequoia sempervirens
TCCTAACCAGATATATCCTACATCATCACCTCTATTTATAGTTTTGGAGCATATGGTCTATCTACAAAAGATTGTAAGACTCTTAAGAAGGTTATAAAAATTATTCATCTTCATTGTTTTCATACATGATTTCATTATTCAATGTGACATTTGTATAATTCCCCGTTCTTATGAGTTTGATGATATTGAACTTGTTTCATTCCATCATTTTCACAACTACTTTATGCTATAATTTATTCAGCATTTTATATTCTATATGAATATAAGATCCAAATTCTTAAAATACAATATGTTGGTATATTTACTATTTCATGTAGTTTGTATTCCTATACACTTTTTGTTTCCATTCTCGAAACAATTTCCCTTATATTGAATTTAATTTTATATTTTCATTTGAATATGGAAGAGATTGCATTTCTTAAACATCATTAATATCATTTAATTAATTAATTTCATAAACATCATCATGTGAAATACTATAATAATACATATATATACATCATACATAACACATATATCACTCAAAAATATTAAACTATCATATATATAATGTATTGTCATGTAAAAATGTACCACTATCAAATATGGTTTCTATACAAAAATATGCATCACAATAGTGCATGGCTACCTAATCCCTTAAGTATAGGTGGCTAGTCTATTTATTTTGGTGGTTTTTGTGCAAAGGATATGGATCAACGGTGGGTCTAAGAATCACTACATGTCTTTGGGCCCTTGACTATGCCCTTGAAATTTTCTACCTCCTTTTTGAGTCACAAATCCTACTCTCACATCACTATAAATTATTGTGTATCAATGCCTATATCATAGGATGATCTAGTTTTGTCAATGCTAATAACTAGATCATCTAAATATTTTCTTGGTTTTGATCTATTTGGCTCTACCGAGTGTCACATGCAATATCTACACTATTTTCTCTCATCATATCCTAAAAATTATTAGATATGAGTGTTACTACCTATGCCACCACTTGGCCTCTCTTGATGGTAAGAGACATCACCTAGGCGATGGCCTAGTTCCACATCACAGTAAGGGATACCACCTCTTTTGTGGTACTATCCACTTAGAATATTCTCTCTATATAAGAAGCTCAAATATGTGCTATAGGCTTAATTTTTTGAACATGTTTTCCAATAGTGTATTATAGTTTATAGAAAGACCATAAAACCTACTAAAGCTACATCTTAGGGACCATATCTATAATGAAAAAATTAATATGGTCAAGAAAATATTGTGTGCATACTAAAAATAAAATAAAATAATAGTATTTAATCATATAAAAATCATAATTAAATATAATCTAGTATTCTACTCAAATACAAATTTATAAATAAACATGCTCTCACCTAGATCCTCTATTTTTTCAGTTGGGATAGTAGTTGTCATGACTAGTGTTTTTTATTAGGTAAGCAACATTTACAGGGTGTTGTACCCTTCATAGAGAGCCATAAAGGCCATTAAAGTTCAAGACCAAAAAACATCCAAAAACAAGCCAAAAAACTAATACAATGGATCAACAATAGATGGATAGACAACGGATGAACAACAGACTAACTGGCATCACCCCAGTTCTTTGACATGAGATTAACAACACCATCTTCGACCCATTCCTAATGATCTTCAACATTCTTGTTGTCCATTTCATCCTTCATAACTGCTGACAGGGTGTTGGTAACACAGTGGACTATCTTAACAGTGAAGTGGGTCAAACCACAAAAAAAATTGTCCAACTTATCCAATCTCTCCTGTAGCACATAGAGCTCCTCCCTCCCAACTGAAGTCTTTCTAGTATCAACACGCTCAATGTCCAATGGGTCTGAAGATAGAGAGGCCGAGTCCTCCTACACTTTTCCAACTTTAGGAATGGTGTTGGGCCCTCTAGCATACTCCTCCTCCTCACTCTCGAACTCCTCTTCGTCCATGCTATCTTTGTTGTTAGACTGCTCCTCTTCCATATCCAAGTCTTTGACCTGCACTTTTTTTCTATTCTTGGCCAGCCTATCAGAGTGTTGGATGATTCTATTGCCACTAGTCACCATCGTCTCTACGACCACCATATCCCCCTTTGAGTCCTTTCCCACCATATTTTTACCTTTGCTCGGAGGCTCCTTCAAACTCTTCCCTTCCTCTTTTCCTTTCTTTTTTAGGGTTGGCTTGCTAGCAATCTTGGCAGGGATTGATTTGAGCTCACAAAGACTAGTTGCCACACTAGTTTGGGCCGCACCCACATTCCCCTTAAGATTTTTAGCAATGGGTTTGGGTTTATGCGTGTCAACAGGGACTGGGTGGTTTTTCCTAATGGGGCCTTTGGACCCGGCTAGAGACAAATTGGTCACTGTGGGAGGCTCAATCTCTTCAATACGAACAACAAATATGGGTTTGGGTGGGCATAAAGCGAGATGGAAATGGTGGAGCGGTAGGGGAGGAGGGTCATTAGGATTCAGACCAACAGCCTCAATACATTTTTTAATAGAACTTTCTAATTCCATTAGAAGGAAAAAATGAAAGCTTAATAGAATTTTATGCCAAAGGTGGTTCAAAAGAGGGAAATGGTAGAAATAGAAGGTTTTGAATCTACCTTCCAGAGTCACATACTTCATCAGAGCAAGGCACACTTGGTTCCACGACTGAGGGAGAGCCTCCCGCTCAAAACCTAACTGGTTGCACATTGGCTCCTCATTCCCCACAAAAAATGTGTTCATACTTTCATTATCCTGAGTTTTAGCGTGCTTCAGATGCTTCATACCAGTACACATGAGCCTCGTCGCTTGTGCTATCCCTTCCTCATTCACATTAAAGGAAATAACACCTAGATTCACACGACGATCTTTTGAAGAGTTGACAAATTGCGCAAACAGATTAGGGTCATGGCCCACCAGACTCTCCATTAAAGGAGCAAGACCACCCTCAATACAAATGTGCCACACCAACGAATCTTTACGAAATTCACCATACTTGTTTGGCTCAGTTCGCACCCTATCACCACCCATAATGTCACTTTGCACACAGACTAACCAGAAACCCTAAGAAAATAAAAGGTTAGAGATAATGGAAAGGTGAAGAATCACCCGCACATTTAGGATTTTAAGCCAAAAAATGGCAACCTTTGGTAATCAAAGCAATGGACAGGTCACGTGCTTGTGGACATAATTTCCTAAAAGCAATCTTAGCGGAATCATAAATGAGGATATTCAAACACATTCTGCTAAGTAAGCAGGACATGATGGGAATGGAAGGTTTTCCTTCCACATAGTAAATGCGCAGAAACCTAGGCAAGATAGCCACAGGGCCAAATTTAGAGAAACCAAAAAGGTTAGCTTTTGAAAGTAGAGACAAAATAGTAGACAAGATAGAACCAATTAGGAGCTTGATCTCATAATTATTAGTCACATCAAAATCAAAATCAAAAAATTTAAAAATACGATGGCTTAACATAATCCCCAAAGGAGATTACATAAGGTACAGTCTAGCTTAGTCTTAATCATCAAGTACCGGCCGCAACATCTCATGAAATCCCTTTTCAAAACAGGCTCCATCTCATAATTTAAAATATGCCACTTGTTATCCACATCATCTTTAAAACTTGTCCACATAGCCCAAAAGACAAGCATGTGGACCCCCCAGAAAATCCAACAAAGCACTTGAGTAGTTATCATCATGGGTCAAGTGATGGCTTTGTTCCTTCAATATTATACCCTGAATGCCAGGTGGTAGGTTCCCTAAAGAACACCAGCATTTGAAAAATTTCCAATTAGTGCCAAAATTGGCTAAGGCATCAACAACTTGGTTGCCCTCCTGATAAATATGGGTGGAAACCTTTAATTTCAACTTTGACACAAAGAGCCTTATGTCTGAAAGGATGTCTTTAGTACTCCACCCCAGTAATCTGTCTAAGTTAATAGCATCAATAATAGACTTAGAGTCACCTTCAATATGAAGGCTCTCAATCCCCATAGAAATGACCAATTGTAAGCCCTTCAATAGTGCTCTAGCTTCCACAATCATAGAAGTATGGACACCAATTCCCTTGGAGTAACCAACCACAAAATTTCCTTTGCAATCTCTGATCACACCTCCTATACTGGCTCTACCTGAGTTTCCTTTAGCATCCCCATCAAAATTTAGTTTATACCAACCATTGTCTACAGGATTCCAAATAGTGACACTTCGAGCCAGGGATCTGGAGTTGTCAAAGGAGTTAGCATCTAGGTTTTGGTGCCAAGCTTTGGCCATACTTATTTCCTCCTCAGTCGGACCTTTATCCGTGGTTTTCCCTTTGAAGAGCGAAATGTTTTCTGCAATAAGCCAAGAACCAATACCAAACACCTCTTTCAGACTCATCTCTATGTTCCTAAAAATCCTACTATTTCTCTATTTCCACATACACCAGCATATAATATGGGGACTTGGTTCCAAATTTCACTAGGTAAAGGGTGGAAAAAGGTTCTAGACCAACTCAAAATAAAGGATCTGATATCCTGACACATAATCCATTGAATCCCCAATCTTCCTATAACCAACTCCCACACCTCAACAACAAACAAACAATGTAACAACAAGTGATCCACCAATTCTTCATTGCACTTGCACAAAAAACATCTATTGTGGATCTAGAATCCCCTTTTCCTTAGATTGTCCTAAGTAAGAATCCTATTATGGCAGGCAATCCACCAAAAGAAGGGAATCATGTGTCGATTCCATACCTTCTTCCAAAGATAGAGGACAACACCCTGGTCCGTCAACAGATTGTAAGCCGATTTAACTGAAAGATCTCCCTGCTTATCATGAGTCCAGAAGAATTCATCCCCCCTATTGGTTGTTGGAATTCTAGTGAGGGAGAACAACTCCTGCAAGGTCTTGGCAAAGTCATGACTAGTGTTATGGTTGATGTCATCATCACAATTATCAATGGTACCATGGAAATCCTTGTAGGAGCTATATTTTTAACACCTAAAATACTATCTAATTAGGTGCACCATTAGTGGATGGTCCTAGGTGCACTACTCAAGGTTAGTCTCTAAGCCTCTCCCTTGTATCCATGGTGGTCTAATCCCTTTATCATAATTGAAATCCTATTGGATACTACAAAAAATAATCATCCTCCTCCTCACTCTCCTTTGCACTCTCCTCCTCCTCTCCTCCACGTGGCCCAACATCTTCAACAAGGACACCCACTAGATATATCAATGTTATGCATGATTCCTACTATCGTGCTATGAACCTTGATGTCATCTCCAAATTATCTATATCTAATAATGGATTTATATCCTCTCCTTTATTCTTTTCATTACTAAGTGAGACATAGATGAATATAAGTTGAGAATAATCTATTGGACTCATGGTGTTATATGGTTAGATTGGACACATGTATATATAACTATTGAGATCCTTTATACATACCTAAACTACCTCATTAAACATATGTATTAAAAAGGAATGATGATATAGTCAAGGTGAAAAATACATTAAGTCACATTGTATCCTCACTAACTAGTGGCCCATATTATCCCATCACATCATCTACTTGTAAGGTCTCCATATAACATCTATATTGGGTATCATATTAAAGGTCTATCACTAGAAATGTATGTCTCTAAACTAACACCTCTTCTATAGGAAATACATATGCACTTGAGGAAAATATCATATAATAGATATCATATAACAATGTTACCATGCTTAGGTAATGTTCTCAAATGCCCACACTTATAGAAGTATGAAATTTATCAATCTTTGACCCTTATAGTACAAAAAGTGGCCTGTGTCATGGTATAAATGAGAAATCATGCTCCATCCCCATGCAAAAACTATCTACATATCCTCCATCATTAAATGGTATGGAAAATTCTACCATGTAAGTGTATGAAACCCATCTTATGTGATTAACATGACAATTGTAACAATAACAAAATATCAAACTAATGAGGTGAGAACTACTTCCTCCTCTAACCATATTATATAGATATACCTCATCATGTCCTCTAGTATGATTTAGTTGATTATATACAACTACCCGACCTACACATATTGTATTGATCGTTGCTTAGTGATTGAAACTTGTCAGCATTGATGGGTAGTCTAACTATTTAGTACACATACTATAGTTTCACTATCATATCCCAATAGAAAGATAGAAGATTGAGCATCAAAATCCCATCTCTCTATAAATTCATTCAACATGGAATGATATAATTTCATATCTAATATGGTGAACTTATAGTAAACGCCCACTCAACATAGTAACATGATATCATCCTCAAATAGGTCTCTAAGGTCATTCCATAGCAATGTGAGAAAGCTCCATGCTAGATGTGCTATCACATCATTCATGGGCGTTGTAAGAACAAAAACAACCTCTGAATAATTCTCCATCATATAAAATCTTATTATCTTTCTAGAAACATATTTTTTTCACATTCTAAGTGACACTTATGTCCTTAGATGCTAGTATGCATAAAGTATTATTGTGCACTAGTTAGATTCTAGCATTCGTGTAGGATGCTTGTGTTTTTCTTAGGTCCCACTAGACATGAAAAACTAGTAAAATCATAATAAAAATTGAACCATTTTACTAACCTCCCATATGGACAAACCTTGCTCCACCTAGTCTCTAAGCACATCAAACCTAGGGTGTCAAAAATATTTTGTGTGGTATTTTGGGCTATCAACATGCTCTAGGTGATTGAAATATTTGGTAAATGTAAATGAAAAACAAATTTTATTTTTTTACCATTTATAGAAAAATTCAATTTTTTTGTAAATCTCTATGACAACTCTCTCACGTAACTTCTCATTGTGAGATCAAATTTTAGGCCATTTTCTTTATATAAATATTGGATCTACCCTCTAATACATTATATTCTTTTCATTGAGTTGTTATTTTTCAAAATGGCCTTTCAAAGAGTTTAAAAAAAAAACTCTTGATTCTTATAGCATGATTCTGTCTTTCTCTCTTTTCCTCTGAATTGTTAGTAAAAATAATGAGGGGTATGCATTCACCTTATTTCTTGATGATCCATTTTATCTTTTTATCATTTTACTCAGTATATTATAATTCATATATTTATTAATTTGGTTTTAAAGTGACATATTTTTGGGTTTACAAAATTATACTTTTTTTAACATTGTGATTTTGTAGGATTGTGGTACTTAACACTATGGTTTTGCAGGCTCTCAATATGGGGACATAGTCCTTATACCTAAATAATATTTTCATTCTCTATAGTATCATTTTGGATATCCTTCTCATATTTTATGTGATCATTTCATTTCCATAAATTATCATAGCTTATCACTTAATTTCATCAACCTTCTAAAGTGGAGACAAAATACATTGTAGAGAATTGTGTACCTTCACAATTTCATGTTATGTTTTAGTGTCTAATCCCATAACATTTTCTAGGTTCATTTTATCCTAAACCTTGTTCTATCTCCCTCAAACTAAGGCTTTTCTAGTATTTTGAAATGTAATATTATTCTCTTCTATTATGGGAACATATGCTAAATTTTAGACAATTTCTCGAGGATGTGAACATGATATGCCAGTGTACCAATTTTTATGACATTGAATTATTTGTTTTCTACTCAACTATTCATCACCACCTACTATAACTCTCTTTACACAAAGTAACACTTTACACATGAATCCAACCTAATAAGACTTTCATATTATTTTGGTAAACTAAAATTTTCTCTTGGGTATACTATTGGATATCTCCCCCCTTAGATACACTTGGTTGGATATATCTCCATTATTGAATATTTATAAAGCTACATGCTATTGAATTTCCATTAGTAATATTATTCTCACTTCTCTCTTCTACATCATGTAAGTAATGTTTTTGATTAGAGGTAAAATACGGGTTTTGATGGGCCCAAATCCCAATACAAAGAAAGGAAAGTTGCAATTAAGATACATCAAAGACCATCAACATCCCCACAACAGCCTCAAAAGATAACCAAGACTACATACATTGCAACTAACAAACAAGCAAGGGCCTGAGACCTATAAACAACCTGGTTTTACCCGGGACCAAAACCCAATAGATACACACAAAAGCCGCCTGCATCCCCCAGGCATCAACAAATAGGCCACTCATGGAAGACACCATTAATCCAGAAAAGATAATCTACATAATGGTGTAAGACACCATCAAACCCCTAATCAAAAACTTGAGCAAAACCATCATGTAAGTAATGTTGTTATAATAAGATTTTATTCTTATTTGAATGATATTACATAATTTTCTTTATTATATTCTATCTCACATTATCTCTTGAGAAAAAAAAATTGGTGTAGAGAATCACCTCTTTATCAAATACATACACTATGGTAGTATTCCCTAAAGACCAAGACTTATACTCATAAGTTTATTTATTTTGTTTCTACTCTTTTACACATAGACAGACTTAGGATAAGATAACACACTCTATTTATTATTATCTATGTATTAGCTATCCATGGAGGTCAAAATATCAATATAGGGGTTTGACCTAAAGGCAAGCTCCCAAACAACCCCAAATAATTTTCTTCTTTATAGTTGTAGGTATTTTTGGAGCACTCAACTACATAGAGGTTTTGCAAGTGCTTTCATATTTATTCTTTGTTTTTATTATTCCTATATGATATAAATATTTTTATTTATCATTTTTTTTATTACTTGGTATATTACTACCGTGGTCTCTTTTTTGGTTGTGTAGACTATGTAGGTAGCTATACCATAATAGTGTTTTTTTGGATGCTCCTTATTATCGTGACTCATGTAGATGATAGTGTGATGCATAGATGTCTATGCAACATGATAGTATCCTAGACAATAACCTTCAAATTTTGGTTCTAGGTTCCTCTTTTTGTGCTAATTTCTACTCTCTTTTATGAATTTGCATTCCAGTCCTATGAAAACTATATTTAATCAATTTATTTTATAGTTTAACTAAGTGAAAGTTTTTATTTCTTAATTTTAAAATATGTATATATTTTTGGAGTGATTATATTCTTTTTGTATTGAATATTAGTAGAATATATTTCATTTAAAACTAGGTAAATCCTAGTGTAAAGTGGTAAACTTTGTTTAGTTAGAAAAAAAAACATTTAGGTATATTTTTTTCTCTTTATTATAAGGATGGATATCGCCCATGAAATATGCAAAAAAACAAAAGGGATTTCTCTCTAATAGGAAGGAGTTTGTAAAACATAAATGAAGCATGGCCAATGTAATCATTTTCCAAGTCTGCATATATATCATTAAATTGCCTCTTCGTAGTCTTAGAAATTGAGATTAGATGTCTAAGGAGAGTCACTAGGTATTAAAGGTATTTACAAACTAAAAAAATGCAACCCAAAATTATCACCAAATCTTTGGGCCCAAACCAACCATTGGATTAAACATTAAATGGTTTGCAACCATGAAAGGCCACCTTGAAATCAAGCATCAAGCATACAAGGAAATGTGTGTTTGATAGTCGAAGAGAAGAACATCCTTGAACCAGAAACCTTGAAGAGAAAACCTTTGTCGATCATCGATTGTTGACCCACTATATACGACATTGATGAAGAAGATGCCATGAATAATTCCAAAACCATGATCCCCGAAAGACAAATTCTATTGGATGTTGGGCGTCATGCCTAATGCTTGCTGGAAGAAGGGAAGGAAGAAAGAAAAAGCTAAAAGGTTAGCAAAAATATGGGAAGAGTGTAGAGGAAAGGAAAATATTGGGAGAATCAGGAGGAAGGCTTAAGTCTTATCACAAAATTAAGACATAAGAGAAGAGGGAGACCCAATCATTGAAGACCGAATACATGACATCAAGGCTTGGGGATTGAAAGGAAGGCTTATGTCTTATCATAAGAATAAGAAAAAAGATCAAAGAAATACTCAATTGTTTGTGTGTGTAAAATCATAGTTTTAAAAAACTTGTCATGGTCCAAAGTGGTTTCAAAACCTTTGTCAAAATCTGAAAATGGTTTCGAAAAAAAATTAGAATCCAATAGAGTTCTCACAACCTTTCTTAGTTCAGACAAAATTCTTGTGTTTCAAAAATTCAAAGTGTCTTTATTTCTCATGTGTTGGTCCATAAATCTGATATTAAAACCTTGTTTGAGGTCTAACAAGGTCTTCACAACCATGTTAGAGTCCACTAGATAACTCACAACCATGAGAAAACTTTAGTCATTTGCAAAGCGAGAAGTCTCAAAAACTTGAAAGTTAATTTGCAACTTTGTTATGAGGTTTAGTAACCACTTTCAGACTACGACAAGTTTTTCAAAACCATTCAAATGTCCAATTAGTGATAGGATTGAAGACTTAAGTCTTATGATGGAATGATGGTAAGAGGTAAGGAAGACGATAGATCCCCAAAGCCCAAAAATTTAATAGATGTTATTTTTCAAAGGATTTCATCATAACCTCAATGATTGGGGGGAGGGAAGGGAAAATAAAAGAAAGCGATAAGGGCTAAGAGTTAAGGTTGATGATTGAAACCTAAAACAATTATACTTGGGAAAGTGATGGAAAGAAGGGTAAAATAGGTAGGACCCTGGGAGTATGCAAATAACCATAAACCTAAAATCTCGAAAGGTCTAACACTTATCCTTTTTTAGGTATTTAAGGAATAGTTTATGCAAGATGGCCCATTTAAGATCTCTTAGATCATTTTTTTACTCATGGGACATATAAGGGGGTATGAAATGTCAACATGGAACTCAACTAATATTTATAACTCATCTCACAAACTAACTATAGTTGAAGTTGAGATATAGGATTTTCTTACATACGAATTATTACAATTAATATTTACATCATGTGGCATCTTTTATAGTGATAAGTAGGTATTATCAATGATACTATATTTATTATTTATGCTCAATGAGGAAATTTAGTAACATTAAATTATATGAGCATAAATTTTTATATTATTATGTAATGATGAGTCAAGACCCACTCACTGACTATTGTTTCTAAACCTTGGATAAAGAGTGGTGGTGTGAATTAGGTGTTTTATCTAACTAGTCCTAGCAGATCCTATTCACATGTTAATTTACTTAGGTCCTAGGAATATTTCTAGAATTCTTAGTGTCATTTAGATCTTGTCTTATCTTTTGGAATTTAAACTTGTTTCCTAGGTAATTTGATAGTTGGTGAGGTATTTCTCTCATGACATAGGATTAAGACACTTGCCATGATATTTTCTAATCTTATGTCTCACCTTGGATATATAACCAATGGGTTCTCATTTGTAAATCATTCCATTCTATTGCAATATTGTGCATTGCATATTTATCACATTTGATATAATATTATCTTTCATGCATTATTGTAAATTTATTATCTTACTTTTATCTCTTGTAGAAGGTTGTTTTTGGTTTTTCAAGTGATCCAGGAAGCTTGAGTCCTTGAGTGACTTTAACATGGTATAAAATATTTAGATATGTAAATCTCCTCATACCTGAGGGTGATTTGGGCTTGAAATTTTGTTAGGTGCACATTGGGGCAAAACAAACCTCACCATTGAGTCCAAAAGGCACAAAAACCCTTATTTTCATGTAAAAGACTTGATATTTGGGTGAGCTTTTTATCCATTTTTACCAGGGTTTGCATATTTTTCTATCAATTTTTTTGTACAGGTGTATGGTTGTATGGAATTCATACAATTTTTGCTAGTTGTATGATTGTATAGTACTGTCAATAGGTGTACAAAGTATAGTAAAAAAATGTGCAGTAAAATATTCCCTTTGCATTAGGCTAGCATCATTGTCAAAATCATCCTAGCATAAATCTATATTTTTTTAATTGAAAAATATGTATCAATTTATTTAAGTAACTAGAGTGTATAGTTCTATTTCCTAGTCTTATGATTAAGTGCAGGGCTTAAGATATGTGGGGGGAAATGCAAGAGTCACAACCCTGCCATCACTCCACTAAGCAACACCGGTGTCGCTTGTGAAGCAACCTTTTTAAAAAACCTAAGCACTTTTCTTGTAGTGCCAGGTCATATGGTCGACCAATGGCCTACCCCTTAGGGGTCAAAGTATAGTAAAAAATACACAGTCAAATATTCCCTTTATGTTGTTTGTAGTACATCCCTACATTGGGATAACATCATTTTCGACATCATCTTGGTATAAATCTATAATATTTTATAATTTAAAAATATGTGCCAATTAATTTAAGTGACTAGAGTTTCTAGTTCTATCACTTGGTCTTATGATTAAGTGCAAGGCTTAAGATATGTGGGGGGCATGTGGGAGCCACAACCCCGCCATCACTCCCCCTGAGCGACACCGTTGGCACCTAAGAAGTAACATTTTTAAAAAACCCTAAGTGATTTTTCTTGCACTGCCAAATCATATGGCCGACCAATGGCCTAGCCCTTGCAGGTTTCTTTTCCCCCCCAAGCCCTAATAGGGATTTTTTGAAACACCATAAATTTCCACTAGGATATTGAAATTTCGCAAATGAGATATAGACGAAAAGTTGGTTCTGAGCACTTCACTATGGTGCAAGTCATTTTTAAAAAAAAAAAATTGTAGGTTAATTTTATTGCTAATTTTTTTCTCTTTTTTGGACCTCCAAGCTCATAATTTTTTTTCATTTTATCCATTTTTTGTGATTTTTGTGGTGTTGGAAAGGTATCGAGGAGCTCTATAGTTCTAGACCCATGCACTTTTTCTAGATTCAACCCCAAGTATCTTTTATTTAGATTTGTGTGTATTTTCATTTTAGTTTATCACTTGAACATACTAACACTTAGAGAAGATTGTCAGGTTTTAGGAAGGCTTCATTTTTAGTCTAGATCATATTGGGAAATTGTAATTTCATTTTGAGGATCTCATTCTAAGATATTATTGTATTTTTCCATCTTTGGTCCATTTTGGAATGTAAAACTTTGGAAAGCAATTTTGGAATTGTAATCACACTACATATAAAGTGTCAAATTATAAATTTGGGGGATTCTTTATTGAGTGATTGGGGGGTGTCTCTTGGTGAAATAGTTTTGACCTATTTGCTAGTGATCTTCTTTTCCATGGATCATTCTAACGTACCTTTGCTAATATCATACAACTATTCAACTTGGCATCAACTATATGGAGTGTTTTAATGAATCAATGTTACTCTATATGTTAAGAATAAGGTACTTGAACCTATAAGAGAGGGGGACCTCCACGTGCAAGGCCCCAGGTCATGAAGGGCCAAGATGCGGAAGGCTGCCCTAACTTACCTCAGCTAAATGGGGTGTTAGGATATGAGGATGATAATGATGAGGACTATAAAGTCCTACAACCACTCTGCAATCATGAGATTCGAAATGAGGCTAGGCGAGTTGGTTTTCAAGCTCAACACTATATCTCAAATATCTCTCTGTCTGAGGATGAAAGCGCAATTTCACGACGACAACGTGGTGCATTGGTGTCTCTCAGGTGAGCTGGCATTTGTATGACCAGAGGACCGAAAGTAATGTGAACTATTAGAAAACAAGCTAGTAGCCTAGCTAACGACTTCTAAAAGAGAAAAATAACACTATGAAATAGGAAAAGTACAAGTGAATGTGATAAAGCAAATATACCAAAGTTAGGGCGATGAAGATGATTTCATAGAAGAGTCTATTCGCCAGCTAGCTCCTTGAAAGAACGTACTCCTACACATAGAAAGAGGAAAATGTTGGGTGGCTGTATAGGGGCCTGCCTCAGTCAAACCCCTGTTTAGGTGTTTCCACCTCCACAGACAACCAAGAAAGTGAGATAAAGAAAACAATATAGTAAAGAGCACTAAAGCACTACAAAACAGTAATAACTCAACCAAGTGATAGAGGAGAGGAATGGGAGATTACCACCTCCACCAAGAGCACTCAAGGCTACTTGGGGGAGAAAATAAGAGTGCTCGAGCCTCTATTGCAATGGTGTTTGTCCCCAACTTGCTCTACCGAAGTGGTGGAGTGGTGTATTTGTTGCAATAGAGTACAAGAATGCTGCTAGAATGCTTGAAGTGGATGTAAAAGAGTGTGTTGAAGCTTGTGGAGTGATTGTAGAAGATCAATTGAATGCTAAGAGGATTAAATTTTTGTTTGAGGAATGAATTTGAAGGAGGGAATGAAAGAAACGACCATATTCGAGTCGGTTAGTCAAAGGGGGCCACTAACTCATTTAACTACAAAATACAATGAAAATTTCTGATGAAAGATGTATAATTAGATGTATCGTTAGGTACCTATGTATTTAATGTGAAATTTTCATTTAAAAAAAAAAATTATGCTCGACATTCGTCGAAATTGCGACACTCTGTGATTTTCATCTCTATTTTGACATATACCTGTGTATTTGTGGGCCAACCAATGGTTAATAGCCTCCTTAATTTGTGGGCCGACGGGTATATGGTTAGCATTCATCGGGGTTCTGACGAATGTTTTTTAATAAATAAAAGTGGGTTTGACAATTTATCTATACTTACGACAGTGTTTTGCTATACTTGCGAATTTTCTATACTTGTGACAGTTTGTTTAGGTTCAAAATATCAGAATTATTAGATTTTGTTACCTGTCTATGATTAAAAATTATTGGAGTGTGAGTTTGATATTTTTTGAAGATCTAAATGTTCAAGCTTGGTAAAGAAAAATCATATCAGATAATATTAGTGCAGAACAAAATGAAGAGACACTTGCTAGATTGTGGGCTAGATTGAAAAGAAAGGGTGATGGGAAATGTTATTGTCCTTGCAATAATTGCAAGGGCTTAAAGATGAGAAGACTTTTAATCACAACAGTTAAGAAACATTGTAGGCATCATGGTCACATTGAAGGGGGGCATGATTATCGTCCATTGGTAAGTTGTTCATTAAATATGTCTTTATATTGATTGAATTTGTAAATGTTTATATCATTTTAACATTATATATATATATAATCACTTTATCATTATCATGGTTTATTTGTGTCGATCATTATTATAAACGTGGGGCACCCTAGGGCACATGATATGGATTATCATGGCCTGGAGAATGTGGTTTTGCAAGCAGAGGAACATGGAGCTATGAATATCAAAGATGAAGTTAATGATCCTATGGAAGAAGATGATCATGTGTTAGAAACAGCCAGCATATTTTGCGCAAAGGCTGACCATGAAAACATTTAGGTGTGGCGAATCGAATCATGCGCGAGATGATTGAGATGACTTTTAATGATGTTCATGATTTACTCTATATATACTGGTAGCTATGAGCCCTGCGAAGACTTAAACAACTCTTCTTTATTAAAATGCTAAGTTGGTAACCTCAGCGCCGTCGGTTTATCCAACATAGCAATCCTTACCATGTTAAGGTGTTTCTATATATGCCATCTTTTTCATCTATTTTAATTGTTGTCAGTTTATCACTAGTAAATAAAGGATGAAATATGTACCATTAGTATTCTTTATATTAACAAATTATTTTTTGTTGTAGATTGATTGGTGAATTTTTTTTACCACCATCAGCCTATTTTGCCCACTATATCGTAGATTTATCTCTTCCATTATGAAAAGATATTGTAATGAGTATCAAGCAATAGATGCATGTCCCAATGATCATACATATATATATCATAAACAACATGAATTTTGCAAATGCACGCCAAAAATTTCATATCGAGGGTATCACAAATAGATCAATCCAACAAAGTGCCTCTAGAAGGTTCTTTGTTATATTCCCATTAATACAAGCAACGACATTATTTAGGGTGCTAAAGGGGTTAATAATCACTTATGGATTACCACTCAGCCATTAGAAGGAGATGACATTTTGAAACGCCTGCAGATGGTTCTACATTTAGGGACATGGAGGAAAAATGGCCACACTTTAAAGAAGAACTTCGTAATCTCAGGCTTTCATTGGGAGCGGACGGTGTCAATCCATTTGGAGAGCTGAGATCTATTTACTCAGTGTGGCCTGTTTTTGTTATCAACAATAATATTCCTCCATGGATGTCAATAAAGAGGGAGCACATAATGTTGTCAATGATTGTTCCAGGTATTTGTTTACATCAATTTTCTTTAACGTAGTAGCATCTCATTTGTCTTATTTGTTGCATAATGACTTATATTTTTTTCATTTAATAGCCGCCAATACTCACATACATTATAAGCGAAACGGCCATACTAATTATGGTAATGTTTATGCTCATATTCAATCCAGGTAAGCGCTGGCTAAAATATAGAATGCATATATTGAGGCCTTGGCTTGATGAGTTACTAAAGTTATGGAATGGCATCATCATGTATGGACGCCTCTAGACCAATAGACAAAGATATCCCTAATTCCATGCAATGATTTTCCAAAGTGGACAATTCATGATGCCCTAGGGCTAACACATTTTTGTGGTATGTTATAATGTTCGACTACACTTTAACGATATTTAATTTTATGAAGTAGATATCATGCATGTTTTTTAAATAATCTATTCATTATATATAATTATAAAAATTGACATATTTAATCCAATTATGTATGATCTTGCAGGTCTTCAAACAAAGGGAAATATGCATGTCTAGTTTGTGGTCCAAAGATGAAATCTCGTTGTTCAACAAGTTTAGGAAAGCAGGTGTTTGATGATTATAGGCACTTCCTCCACATAAATCATAAGTATTGAACTACTAAAAAACATCTTTTCAATGGGAAAGAAGAGACTACATCAAAACCATGAAGAATGACACCCTCACCATGGAAGTTGGAATATAATAGAATTAATCATCAAGGTTATACATTAGATCAAATTTTTTATCTATCATATATGATATGTTTTGAATTTATATCTTTATATTGTGTTGTTTTTACTCATGTTGTAATTGACAATGATTGTCATTGTTAATTTGTTTAACTTATATGCTTCATGAAGGTCGCCAAGGCATTAATGGCCACAAATTTCCATACAAGGATCAAAGTTATCCTGCATAATTTAGTATGGTTTCCTACTATGAGGCTACAAATTGTGCATTTGTTTGATACAATGCATAATGAAAAGACTATAACATAAACATTATGGAAAATATTGGATGGAGGGTATGACAAAGAAAAAATTGTCAAAATTTGTAGTGACATTCAGGAAGCCAATCATGTAATGAAAAATGGCATTCAATTAAATAGTGATGGAGACCAAATTAATATAATCGCCCTTCCTTGGTTATTAACGAAACAACAAAGCAATGCTATAAAAGAAGTCATAAAAAAAAATCAATTTCCCACATGATTTGCTATGAACATAAACAATATCATAACAAAGAAAGGTGAATCTGCTAGGGATGAAAACACATGATTGGCATATCTTCATTAAGGTAATTATTTTGGTATATTATATATATATTTGTATAATGCATGTACTTTTCAGTGTATTGTGTTTACTACTTTTGGAAAAATAATGAAAAGATCATTTTTATAATTTGCCAGTATGTCTCACCTCTATCTCCCGCAAACAACTCTACAACAAATGTCAAGCAAGTTATATGATCTTGGAAAACATGAGGTAAGTAGTGATGTTTGTTCAATCTGCTGTATAGATCCGCCATATGTACCATTTTTTGCATATACGTTAAGGTAATATATTGTATATCTTTGTTAAATCTTGTTAATATATTTGTAGTTCGAATCTACCTTGTAGATGAGATTGTCATTCAAAAAGAAACTACAAAGAAGATATAAATTATTGGTGAAGAGAAAAAAACTCCTCGCCCAATGCGTGAAACACGCGTCTACCTCGGAATTCTTCAATGCATCAGAACATCGCCTTCATACACCAAGTTGAGGAGGATTGAATTCAGGTAGATCTGCCACCACAAGGTCAATGGGATGGTTGAGAGAGAAAGCACTTGAAACTTTGAAGGCTTTGCTTGTAGACAAAAGAGCACATCCCTTTAGAGGGTTCTCTATATGGTGGAGGGATATATGGTATACCAGACCATGGTGTACATTACTGAATATCTTCCTAAGTTCGCAACAAAGATCCATGTAGATTGCATTTGGGATCCCAACTCCATTAAAAAATTTGAAGGGGAGTACTTGATGGGGAAAGGTAGATTGAGGAAAGTGAGAGGTAATTATAAGCTGGTCATGGAGATTAATTAGAATACATTTTCCATTGCTACATTCTCTATTTTTTCCTTTTTAATCAAAATATACAGCCCAATTTGTTCTGCCGATCGGTATGAATGCAATGTGCCTATGCTGATATTGTACAATGTGCTTCCTTGTTCACATTGTTAGCTCTCAAAAACGTAGGTAAAAATACCTCAAGAGGTTTCCAAACTCTTGGTACATTTCAGGGCAACATACAAGTCCAAATGGTTTTAGACCTTCTTCTCTTCAGGTGCTTCCAGACCTAGGTGGGTCTACCTATGTGAATGAAGCAGACTTGAACTATGTGATTCCTCCTACAACAGTCTATTCACAATGGCAATTTGAAAGTGAATAGATGTACTACTAATCTAGCATAAATTGTATAAGCAGTGTCAAAGAAATATGTTTAGTTAACAGATGTAAAATGTTTAAAATGAAATGAAACTAAGTGATGAAATGTGAAGACCAGTGCTCTATTGGGTATATGGAGTCAAGTAGAAATCAAAGACAAGTGACTTATGACTGGCAATAATTCAAATTGTTCTGCACTTATATGTTTATAACTTGTATAAACAAACAAGGATGCAATTATCAGATTCTTCTTTAATAATCCAAAATAATATTCCTAAGTTGTGAATAATCAAGAGGACTTTAATCTTTACTTGAAAGAGCCAATTAATTATGCCACATAGAGATAGCAAATGTACACTGATAAATTGAAAATATGCTTGATATATCAATTTAAATAACAGAGTAATATTAAATATGGAGATAATATGGAAATATATTCAATTAACTTAACAAACAATTGCTACCAACATAGAGCCACTGAATCAGAGATTTTCCATTAACTTCATCAAAAAATTTACATGTGTGTCTTGGTCCTTTATGATGTAAACATTGTATCAATCCCTATTCTCCTATTTCTTCTATCTACTCCTATCTTAATATTTTTTTCTTGGTCCTGGTCTCTCTTATTTATAGGAGAGGCAAAAAGCTTCAGACCAAAAGACATGACTTTTGATAACAAAATTTAACTAACATGTAAAATATAACTGAAACAATTAACAACTAACACATGACAATTATGTTAATCTTTGAGTAAAAGCCCAAGTCACCAAGGACCTGTGCAAAACTTTTACTTTATAATAATCATCATTGATAGTGATTAGTCTTCATTTGAACGGAGGTATTTCTCCTGCCAATTACTTATGGTTAAATCATTCGGCCACTTGTATTCCTATGCAGCAGTGAAGTTTGACAGGTGGCTTTTCCATCTGCTATCAAGCAAGTTTCTGGCATCTACAACGAACTTTGTATAACCATTATCCAATGCAATAATTCCATCAAGTAGAGCATGAATTTTTTCTAGATTGATATTACCATCACCCTGTATATGTGTCAAACATTGTGGAACCATTTGATCAAATTCATTTCTCCATTCATCCACATCCTTGAGTTGACCATCACCTTTAATGATCAAAGGGCTAAAACTGTGTTTTATTGAATCAAATGAATTCCTTTTGTTTTCTACCTTCTTCTTCATATCAATCAAATACTTATGCTCATCAATGATTCCTTTTACCATTTCTTGAGTAGGTTTTAACCTTGGGGGTGCATTAGGATCTCTTTGTGTGGCTTTACACAGAGTTGTTAAGATATGGTAAGTGGGCTGCCATCTTTTCTACAATTCCTCTAAGATAGCGGAATTAGTATTTATCTGTTCCAGAGCTTTTACCAAATGACTAAAGTCCTCATGAACTCCACTTATTTTCTCTTTTAAAAATTCAACTCTGTGTTTTAGTATTTCCTCCAAGGTACTCAAGATGTGTCATTTGATATCATCCATATTATGATTCTTTAGTTTCTCAACTTCTTCTTTCAATTGTTGAATCTATGGATCTTCAACTAAAGTAGGTGGATGATATTCAACCATTTCATTCCCCTTTACATCTATGGCTTGTTGAAATTATTGTTTTAATCTGACATTTTCAATGAATAACTTATTTATCTCCTCATTTGATAGTTTGAGTCTTTTCTCATACTCTGTCATCTTATTTTCCATGTTTTCCACTACATCTCTTGTAAACATTGTTGAATGCATTGTCATGGTTGCTGCTTTTGTGGGAGTAGTGTCCTTCATAGTTTTGACCAGAGCAGAGCCTCTTATTTCCTGCACCACATCTAGAAGCCTAGGCTTCCTTGTGCTTTTTTGTTTCATCCATAGGGAAAGGGTCTAGGTGGTTGGATTATATCCTGTCCCCGATGCTCCTTCTAAATAAAATTTTGCAACCAATTTTGGATCATCTTGAGCTTTGATTTGATCAAACATAAACACTTTGAAGAGATCCATTCCTAGTATAATGAGCATGCTACTTTTCAACACTAACTCCCTTGCTTCTTTAGGAGTAATATTGACATTGTCAATATTTAACTCTGCCATTGTTTATGCCTGCACTTCTACATGTTTCGAATCATCAACTCCAATGAGGTTAATTTTCAATTTTTCATCAAATTGTTTCATCTTCATTTTTATCCAAAAATATTTGAACTCCCTAGTATGGATAAAGTCATCATCCTCCATGAATCTAAGGGAAGCAATAATTCTTTCATCATCCTGCATTTCATCAATAGCCTCCTCCGATATTCTCATCTTTGGATCATGAGGCTCAAGGATTTTTTGTTTCTCTGCAACCTCTTTCATCTCAACCAAAGTTAAGACTGCTTCTTGTTCTTCATCACTTGACTCATAGTCCACTAGTGACCCAATCTTCTATTTCTTGGCAGGAGGATCATCTATTTGAGATGGAGGAGATGGATGAATTGGTGATGAAGGTGGTGTATGTGATGTAGAGGATGTGGATTTTGGTGGCTGAGGTGTAGGAAGTGTGGCTGATTTCTCTTCTTGAGCCTTTTTTAGATAGTTCATCAAATTTACCAAGGACTAATTGCATTCTTTTCAACAAATCTGGCTCCTCATCAAAAAACCCCTTGAACTTCTTATCTTTTCATCTCTCTTGATCCTCCCATCTCATCATCATTAACCATCTTTTCCTTCTTTCAAACACATCTGTAAAATGGACCAAGTTTCTTATTACATCCTCTTCTAGATAAAATTCATGTGTTATTGCCCTCTTTGTGAGTAGGGTTCTTTTGGTATTGTTGATGTGGCCTTTTGGATCACATATTCTCTTTTTCCCTGATCTGAGAGAAAAATTAGCTTTTATAAATGTCTGCAATTCCTCCAACATATCTGATCCAATTGAAAATTCTTCAAATACCGTCAAATTAGGTAGAATGTTCCTTTTTATTATTTTTCATCAAACCATGCTCCATCCAGAGCATTTTCCACATAAATTCTAAAAACAATACTCTGTTGGGCACAAATTTTGGTAAAATGTGAGGGGCTTGATCACAACCATATACCCTGATGATGGTGTGTTGTGGCATCAAAAACCAATTAGCATAATTATGTGTAAAACCTTGATCCAATTTGTATTGCAGGGGTCTCATGACATCCATTAGGGATTGTGGTAATCTTGGTGTAGGAAAACCAAGCTAAGCAATCAGTTTGATGACAAAATCATCCCTAAATACAACATAATCACTTTCCTTTCATTTATTGTCCCAAATATAACACCAATTTTATACTGGGAGCATAACTCCATTCTCATGTGTTCTCAATTTCATCCTCTTTTTCCATTTTGATTCATTTTGAGATAGAATCAAATGACATAATGAGTACTTTCTAAAAGTTA
Organism: Sequoia sempervirens; assembly: GCA_007258455.2. Taxonomy (NCBI): domain Eukaryota; kingdom Viridiplantae; phylum Streptophyta; class Pinopsida; order Cupressales; family Cupressaceae; genus Sequoia; species Sequoia sempervirens. The sequence goes on from VDFB02253610.1 coordinate 21,851, forward strand.
TGGGGGCCTTGGCTTCCCTAACCTATAACAGACCTTCATGAATTTGTTCCTCAATGAATGAAGCAAAATCAAACTCCACATTCGATTTAGGATGCTGGATAATCATGGCCATTCTCATCAACCCTATAGACATATTCTCCTCTACATCAACTCCAAGAATTTGACATAATGCATAGTAGGTATTTTTGAAATAGGTCTGAAAGTTAGACACTGGAAAGGGTTCAAGTCTTGAAGAGTGAATGGGCAAGACTTTGTTTTTGTCACCCATTTTCATGTGTAAAGGGATTTCATCAGTTCTATAGGTCCTTTTCAGCGTTCTATATTCTTGCTCCAGCATCCCCAAGTCAATTTCAGTGTCAGCCTTCCTTTTTAGGTCAATATACTTAATTATAGCTTCCCTCGATATATCTACCAGACATTGACCATCTGAAAGTTTGACCATTTTTGATGGGGCATGATATCTATTGGCCAAGGCTCTGATTACCTCGACATCAACAAAAACATTAGGAA